>OX940800.1:59571255-59729297 GCA_954870605.1 Acer campestre | reverse complement strand
TTTTCCTCTGTGTGTGTGTGTGTCTGTGTCTATGTGTAAAAGATTGGACCTAAAGCACCTAATTTTACAAAAGAAGAAGTAAATAAGGTCAATTTGGGGCCCCAACAAATGGCTAGGTGGGCCGGCCCTGCTGGTAATAATCATTGATTTTCCTGTGTGTGTGTGTGATAATCATTGATTTTCCTTTGTCTCTGTGTGTGTGTGTGTGTGGGCCAACCCTACTGGTAATAATTATTGATTTTCCTATACTAGGTGGGCTAACCCTACTGGTAATAATTATTGATTTTCCTATACTAGGTGGGCCAACCCTACTGGTAATAATCTGTGTGTGTGTGTGGGCCGACCCTGCTGGTAATAATTATAGATTTTTTTTTTTTTTTTTGAAAACTACTACCATTTTATTGAATGAACAAAGAGCCAATACACACCAACACTTGCCACCCAATTTCCCTTTCTAAACAGAGCATCAAAACGCCAATACACAAGAACCCAAAACTTGGAAATAAAACAAGAAAGAAAACGCAAAACATGACCTTATCTAGTATCACCCCATTCTAATCTATCTCCACATCCACTAGAACCATTTTTAGCTAGACAATCAGCCAAAGAATTCATATTTCTTGGTAAAAATTTTATCTGTAAGCCATCCCAAGAGAGAAGAAATTGTCTTATACTATACTAGGTGGGCCAACCCTGCTGGTAATAATCTCTGTGTGTGTGTGTGTGTATGCCCTGTTGGTAATAATCACTGATTTTTCTCTATCTCTATCTCTGTGTGTGTGGGGTGGGGTGGGGGTGGGGGCCGGCCCTGCTGGTAATAATTATTGATTTTCCTATACTAGGTGGGCCAACCTTGCTGGTAATAATCATTGATTTTCCTCTGTGTGTGTGTATGTGTGTGTGAAAGATTGGACCTGAAGCCCCTAATTTTACAAAAGAAGTGTGTGTGTGTGTGTAAAAGAATGGATCTCAAGCCCCTAATTTTACAAAAGAAGAAGTAAATAAGGCCAATTGGGGGCCCCAACAAATGGCTGGGTGGGCTGGCCCTACTGGTAATAATCATGTACATTTTTTTATGTTCGATTTCGATTTGCACCCATGCAAAATAAATAAAATCCTATTGCAAGTTAGAATTATGTATGAAAAAACATATGGAATCTCACATACGGTAATTTACATTTTTTTATGTTCAATTTTGATTTGCACCCATGCAAAATAAATAAAATCTTATTGCAAGTTAGAATTAAGTACGAAAAAACGTATGAAATCTCACATATGGTAATTTACTTTTTTTTATGTTCGATTTCGATTTGCACCCATGCAAAATAAATAAAATCCTATTGCAAGTTAGAATTATGTACGAAAAAATGTAAGGAATCTCACATATGGTAATTTATATAGATATATATATATATACAGTCTTTCTATTGTCAATTCGTCTTGACAATAAATATATCAGGACGAGTGCATACACTTTAAATCAAAGTATGTAAAGGTCCACATTATTCATCATAATATATTTATTGTCAGAACAAACTGATAATAGAAAATCTATATATATATATATACAGTTAGAATAAATTAATGGAAAATGAATTACCAACAAATGGCTGGGTGGGCCGACCCTGCTGGTAATAATCATTGATTTTCCTCTGTGTGTGTGTAAAAGATTGGACATGAAGCCCCTAATTTTATAAAAGAAGAAGTAAATAAGGCCAATTGAGGGCCCCAACAAATGGCTGGGTGGGGCGGCCCTACTGGTAATAATCTTTGATTTTCCTTTACTAGGTGGGCTGGCCCTGCTGGTAATAATCATTGATTTTCGGGATAGTATCATTTTCCCCCCTATATTATGACCTATTAGTAAATTTCCCCCCTGTATTTTCCTTAATGGCCATTCTCCCCCCTGAAATTGAAAGTATTCGCCATATTCCCCCTTACAGTTAGCTTTTCCATCCAAAAAGTTAATTTCCACCTTAAAATACACTTTTACCCTTCAATGATTGTGCATAAACGAGTTAAAAAATTAAAAAAATTAAAAGGGATAATTACCCCGGTGGCCATCGACTTTTGCCACCACTATCAAAATGGCCATCGGATGGGAAGTTGGTTTAGAAATGGCCATTTTTGGCAAACAATGTTACACTAATGGCCATTCCGTTATAACACCGTTAACTTTGTCTAAGAATGTTACACTAATGGCCATCAATTTGTTCACTTGGTATCAAAATGGCCATTATAATCATTTTTCTCCAAAATTACTCTAGTGGCCATCCATTTGGTCAATTGGTATCAAAATGGCCATTATAATTGTCCAACTTTTTTTGACCATCCATTTGGTTAATTGGTATCAAAGCAATCATTATATGTACAACTATATTCTGTTAGAAAAATAGAGTAAGCAATCATTAAAAAAAAAAAAAAAAATCAATAGAGAAAATGAAGAATTCATTTGATTTAATATAATTTAAGTCTCATACACATCAAATACTACTTGTCAAACTGTATAAGTATACCAAAATCCCCTACACAAGTATACCAACTTGTTCCTTTTAATATGAAAACTATTTAAAAACCATACCTGATTGCACCATATTCAAAACCACATAAAAGTTTGACAACCAATTTTCATGGTATCTAAAATAACTACCAACCTTAACAAAAGACATTATTGTTTTTTTTTTTCCCTTGTTTTTTTTTTCTTTTTAAGCTGAAGATTAAAAGGAACAAGTTGGTATACTTGTGTAGGGGATTTTGGTATACTTGTGCAGTTTGACAAATAGTATTTGATGTGTATGAGACTTAAATTATATAAAATCAAATGAATTCTTCATTTTCTCTATTGAATGATTTTTTTTTTTTTTAATTATTGCTTACTCTATTTTTCTAACAGAATATAGTTGTACATATAATGATTGCTTTGATACCAATTAACCAAATGGATGGTCAAAAAAAAGTTGGACAATTATAATGGTCATTTTGATACCAATTGACCAAATGGATGGCCACAAGAGTAATTTTGGAGAAAAATGATTATAATGGCCATTTTGATACCAAGTGAACAAATTGATGGCCATTAGTGTAACATTCTTAGACAAAGTTAACGGTGTTATAACGGAATGGCCATTAGTGTAACATTGTTTGCCAAAAATGGCCATTTCTAAACCAACTTCCCATCCGATGGCCATTTTGATAGTGGTGGCAAAAGTCGATGGCCACCGGGGTAATTACCCCAAATTAAAATTATCATCATCTTGTCTCCATCGAAAAAAACAAAAAGAAAAAATAAATAGGAAAAAAGTAAAAAGAAAAATAAATGATGTCTCCAACCACCACCTTCTGACCAAACCAAAAACACCTATACCATCATCATCATGAACAACACAAAACCCAAAAATTCAACAACTCATCACCATCATCATTATGAACAAAACCAAACATAGCCACAAAACTCATCCCCACCAACCATCAGTTCATCACAAACCCAGCCACAATTTGAACAAACTCGTTATCATCCTCACTCACTTCATTTTTATTTTACCTTTTTTTTTTTTGTACAGACCAGACCATCCACTTTTTCTCTGCCCTTTAATGAAACCCAGGGCATCATCATCATTAACATTAAACCCAGAAAAATCATCATCAACAACACCATCAACCAGGAATCCAAAAATACAAACACAACAACTAGCAATTCAAACACACAGTAGATTTTCCAAATACAAATTGAAATCCAAATACAAGAAAATCCAAATCAAAATCCAAACTGAAATCCCTTCTCTTCTATCTCTCTCTCTAACACCCACACAAACCTAAGAAAATCGACCCAGTAAGCCAAAAAAACCCTAACCCCCAAATCCCATCTTAAAATCGAAACCAAAATCCAAATCCAAATCAAACCCAAACCCAAGAAAATCGAAACCAAACCCAGAAATCCCCATAAAATCTTAAAATTTTATAAATGATTTACGTTTTTGCCCTTCATATCAATTCTCATTCATTTTATTTGTTAAAGTTACCATGTTACCCTTTGAGTCAACCACAAGATAACGGTCAACTGAGCATTTTAACGGAAAAACTAACGGGAGGGGGGTAATTGGCGAATAAGTTTACTGTCAGGGGGGAGAATGGCCAATAAGCAAAATACAGGGGGTAAATTTACTAATAGGTCATAATATAGGGGGGGAAATGATACTATCCCTTGATTTTCCTCTGTGTGTGTGTAAAAGATTGGACCTAAAGCACCTAATTTTATAAAAGAAGAAGTAAATAAGGCCAATTGGGGGCCCCAACAAATGGCTGGGTGGGTCGGCCCTGGTGGTAATAATCATTGATTTTCCTCTGTGTGTGTGTCTGTGTGTGTGTAAAAGATTGGACCTAAAACACCTAATTTTACAAAAGAAGAAGTAAATAAGGTCAATTTGGGGCCCCAACAAATGGCTAGGTGGGCCGGCCCTGCTGGTAATAATCATTGATTTTCCTCTGTGTGTGTGTAATAATCATTGATTTTCCTCTCTGTGTGTGTGTAATAATCATTGATTTTCCTCTGTGTGTGTGGGCCGACCCTACTGGTAATAATTATTGATTTTCCTGTACTAGGTGGGCCAACCCTACTGGCAATAATCTTTGTGTGTGTATGTGTGTGTGTGTGTGTGTGGGCCGACCCTGCTGGTAATAATTATAGATTTTTTTTTTTTTTTTTTGAAAACTACTACCATTTTATTGAATGAACAAAGAGCCAATACACACCAACACTTGCCACCCAATTTCCTTTCTAAACAGAGCATCAAAACCCCAATACACAAGAACCCAAAACCTGGAAATAAAACAAGAAAGAAAACGCAAAACATGACCTTATCTAGTATCACCCCATTCTAATCTATCTCCACATCCACTAGAACCATTTTTAGCTAGACAATCAGCCAAAGAATTCATATTTCTTGGTAAAAATTTTATCTGTAAGCCATCCCAAGAGAGAAGAAATTGTCTTATACTATACTAGGTGGGCCAACCCTGCTGGTAATAATCTCTGTGTGTGTGTGTGTGTATGCCCTGTTGGTAATAATCACTGATTTTTCTCTATCTCTATCTCTGTGTGTGTGGGGTGGGGTGGGGGTGGGGGCCGGCCCTGCTGGTAATAATTATTGATTTTCCTATACTAGGTGGGCCAACCTTGCTGGTAATAATCATTGATTTTCCTCTCTGTGTGTGTGTGAGTGTGAAAGATTGGACCTGAAGCCCCTAATTTTACAAAAGAAGTGTGTGTGTGTAGAAGAATGGATCTCAAGCCCCTAATTTTACAAAAGAAGAAGTAAATAAGGCCAATTGGGGGCCCCAACAAATGGCTGGGTGGGCCGGCCCTGCTGGTAATAATCAGTGATTTTCCTATGTGTGTGTGTGTGCGTGTGTGTAGGTTTTAGGTACAAGATCATGTACATTTTTTTATGTTCGATTTCGATTTGCACCCATGCAAAATAAATAAAATCCTATTGCAAGTTAGAATTATGTATGAAAAAACATATGGAATCTCACATATGGTAATTTACATTTTTTTATGTTCAATTTTGATTTGCACCCATGCAAAATAAATAAAATCTTATTGCAAGTTAGAATTAAGTACGAAAAAACGTATGGAATCTCACATATGGTAATTTACTTTTTTTTATGTTCGATTTCGATTTGCACCCATGCAAAAATAAATAAAATCCTATTGCAAGTTAGAATTATGTACAAAAAAATGTATGGAATCTCACATATGGTAATTTATATAGATATATATATACAGTCTTTCTATTGTCAATTCGTCTTGACAATAAATATATCAGGACGAGTGCATACACTTTAAGTCAAAGTATGTAAAGGTCCACATTATTCATCCTAATATATTTATTGTCAGGACAAACTGATAATAGAAAATATATATATATATAGTTAGAATAAATTAAAGGAAAATGAATTACCTTTAGTTACACCGTAAAGGGAACCAACACTCACTGAAACAATACCAGCAACTGAAGACATGAAAACAATACTTGCAAATCCTGATGAAGCAGCTGATTTGAGTAGAGGATGTGCCAGTTGGGAGAGATGATAAGCTGACTCAAAATTGGTTGCCATTACAAATCTGAAATCTTCCTCACTGTACTCCACTGTTGGCTTCACCACACTTGTCCCAACATTGTTTATCTGCGTGGGGGGTCACATATATTGTTGTTCAATCATAATACAATTTTGAGTAATCATTGCATATAAAATGTGATTGATATGTACATACAAGGATGTTAAGCTTTCCATTGAACAAATCGGAGACTTGGTCCATTAGCTTCACTCGTCCAGCTCGAGACGACACATCACAGATTGAACCAGAGACTTTGAAACCTTTCATTTCCCATTCTTGTATGCATTTATTGAGCTCTGCTTCATCTATGGTACACATATGCACTGTGGCTCCCAGCTCTGCCAATTCCTCCACAACAGCATGCCTGAGATATAAGATATATAACAGGCAGGATATATCATGTTATATAGTCGATCTCGTATTAAAAAACATATGAAAATCTTGCATCTGAAGGCTATATATAACAGGCAGGATATATCATGTTATAACAGGCAGGATATATTATTAGATTTATCATTTTGAAGGCTATGTAAACCTTTCCTGGATATGTCATCCATGACAAATTTATCAAATACATGGAGGGACTTCTTCTTCGATTCAAGCTAACTCGTTCATAAAAGATAAACTTAAACTTAGCTAGAGCATGAACTACTTAATTTACATTCCTGAGAACAAAACGAATATTTTCGACAAGAATACGAACAAGACATAAAATTAAGAAAGAAAGAACACACCCGAGTCCCCTGGATCCACCAGTGACTAGAGCAGTCATGCCTTGAAGACTCCATCTGCTGATCCCACTACCTTTGCTTGCCTGAGCCATTCTCGCTCTCTCTCTCACACAAATTTTTTTATTTTTTTTTATTTTTTATTTTTAACTTTCGGGAGTTTTGGGAGGTATATAAATTGATTAAAGTACATGTCATTAGTGACGTAAAATCTTTAATACGAGTGACGTACAACATGATTAATCAAAGTTTTTTTTTTTTTTTTTTTTTTTTTTGGGAAATATAGGATCATGCATAGGGATGGCCATTTTCCCCCAGGGCCCCAAATCCCCGCTCCCCCATCCCCATTTGGGGATTTTTTTTTTGGGGAAAAACGGGGAAATGGGGGGGGATGGGGATGAATTTTATCCCCAAATTGAAATGGGGATGGGGATGGGGAGGGGTCCCCCCATCCCCATTTCCCCATTTTCCCCAAAAAATTATGTAAATGGGGATGGGGATGGGGGAAGCTGCCCCCATCCCCATTTCCCCATTTCCCCTAAATATATAATATAATATAATATAATATATTAATATATATTTATTTTTTATATTTTTATTATTTTTATTATTTCTATTATTTCTATTTTACTAACTATAAATACATATTTATAACTTAAAATCTAACTTATATAGGCAAAATGGGGGATCCGGGGGAAATGGGGGATCCGGGGGAAATGGGGAATCGGGGAAAAACAGGGAAAAATTGGGAAAACGGGGAAATGGGGATGGGGGTGCGGAGACCTCCCCCCAAATCTACCCCATCCTCATTTTCCCCAAATAGGGAAATGGGGGGGGGGGGGGGGGGGGATGGGGGAGGGTTTGGAAATTGGGGATGGGGATGGGGGGACCTATATCCATCCCCATTTCCCCATTGGCCATCCCTAATCATGCACGTTAAGAATTGAAAAATTGAATATTATTGAAAAAACGTTTTCAATATATCTCTGATTGTTTTCAATCTCTGTCAACCACTGGTAGGTGGTGGAAAACCTAGTTCAACGACAAAAATTAGTGGATACACATCATACACATACACATACAGTACATACACATGCTTGTTCAAGTGAAGACAAGAAGTACTTAAAAAAAAAAAAAAAAAAAGGATTTATATTATGGCACATCGTACTCCTCTTGGACCTACATTACAATATTCATAGAAATTCATGATTTTATTTGTTTTTTCAGTATTAAAATCGTAAACAATCATATTTGTAGAAAGTTATCTCTAAATGTAAAAGCATTTAGAAGCATGACCGTAAAATTTAGCAAATACACACGATCAAGGATGGAGTCAAGTGAGGATGAAAGGGGGCCACTGCCCCCCATGAAGTTTTACAAATTTTTTTAAAATTTACCCTAAGTTTTCATATTCTTATGTTTTTACCTTTATTTCATATTCCTTAAAGTTTACACTTTTATAAATAAATCCCTTAAACTTTCAGATTTTCATGCTCTTACCCTTATTTGATATTTAGATTTTCTAATTCTTTTATAAATTAAGTGTTAGTAATTTTCTCATAATCACGTATAAAATATATTTGATTCTAAATATATTATTGTTATTTCTTTATATCTCAAATATAAATCAAATCACAACATATATATTTTGTTAAGTCAATTGTAATTTTTTCTTATCAAATTTTTTTTTTTTTTTTTTTTTTTTTTTTGAAATACAACTACTGCCGGGACCCGGTGAAATTAATTAAATTCTACAAGCATGGCCCGGAATACTACTCCCACTATCGGGGAGAGGTTATATAAGGACTACAACTCTCACAACCGAAGAGAGGGCTGCTCCCACAAACCGGGAGAAAACTCCCCACACATGCTTGTAAAACGCGCATGGTGGGACTTGAACCCCTGACCACTAAGTGTGGAAGGGAGGTGCACAACCATCTCTTCTAGGAGGTGATGTGCAATTTTTTCTTATCAAAATTACACTTCCTCAATTCTATATTTTATTATATCCTTAAAATATTTTCTCTCTCCAAATCTTACTTATCTCACACTATTACCAATAAGTTATTTATATAGCTTTTTTTTTTTTCTTTTTTTTTTTAAAAAAAAGTGTTGATTTATATAATTAAAACATGTCAAGTAAACATAGTCATATATTTATGTTTAATTATTAAGAAATTTTATCAAGCATACTTTTATAATTTTTAACAATTAAAATATTTTTTGGATATTAGAAAAAGACTAGGATAATTTTTAACAGTGAAATTTCATCATCTTAAATGTTTTTTTTTTTTTTTATAAATGCACAAATTAAGAAAATTTATCTCAATAAAATATTATTATACATTTAAAATAATTATTGAAAAAAAAAATTTAATGTTTTAAAATATAAACAACATTTTTTTAATTAACCTCTAAGATATATGTCGATTTAACTTATTATTTTACGGCGCCCCCCACCCCCCCAGAACATAATCCTGGATCCGTCCTTGCACGTGATGACCGTACTTCTTTTAGACCCATATTAGGTAAACAGATCATTTAGAAAACTTCATTTGAAAAGATGACTTTATTTGGTTTTTCACTAATAATGATGTAAATGATTATATTTGTGAAGGTTATCGCTAAATTTAAAAGATTGGTAAATGTATATTTATGGCATGAATTTGTGATTGAGGTGTCAAAAGGGTTCGGCTGGCCTATACACGTAGTGATCAATAATTGCCATATCATCTCAAACATGAAATATATTTTTTTAATTAAAATTAAAAAATAAAAATAAAAAAATAAAAAAAAATAAAAAAATAAAAAAAATAAAAAAATAAAAAAAATAAAAAACTGGATAATCTACTGACAGTAGAGTTTCACAGCCAAAGGAAACAAAAGATTTTTCACGATCTTCTACTTATTGGAAGAGACCTTCGTTGATCTTAGAGATCTACCTCTTACAGTTCGTAGGGAAGGCTCCTCGCGAATTGAGGATATTTTTATAGGTGACCGATATATTATCTTTCTTTTTTAATTTTTGTTTTTCAATTTTTAATTAAAAATATTTTATGTTTTAGATGATGTGGTAGGGGTATATTTGGTTTTCTATATGTCAATCTTAGTCAACCGTTAAATTTAACGGATTGACTTGATGTCAATGGGTGTTTTTGTTAATTTTAGGTATCTTTTTAAAAATTTACTATATCCAATAAAATAAGGGTAAGTTAATCCCTTGAATGAAGATGTTTGTCAAAGTTACTCTTGCACTTTAAAGGATATAAATTATCAAATGCAAAATTTCAAATATTTTTTCTTACGAAATCATATCCCAGATTGTGATAATCTCTTATATATTAATTATCAGATTTCATAATACATTCCCACACTTGAAAGTTGAAACCTGCTACAAGACTTAGTTTCCTTTTCTTAGAAGTAAAATTTATGTATGCATACATAAATGTGTGTGTCCTTCTCTGCCCGTTCCTTCGCAACAAGTCAACAACATGTCTCGTGCAGATTTTAATAAATATTAAAAGGGTTTATAAATCAATGGACGTTTATGTCATCACCGATGAAAAATCTTTAATAAGATTGACACAAAACATAATTATATCCAAATTTTTGTGACATATATGGATATAGGAGGTCATCACTCATCAGTCATCACACGTTAATTAAGTTTTTCAACTCATGGATTCAAAAGAAAATTCTTACCCAAACATCTCAATTATGAACACATTTTATGAAAGATTTTAGTTCTCCACATGCATGCAGCAGTATTTATTGAAAACTTGTGATCAATCTCTGTCAATCAATGTTAGATGGTAGAATTTTGGATTTATGTTACAGAAGATTTAGACTACACAGACAACAGATTAAACAATCAAAGACTAGTTAGTACAAGTAATAATAAGTAGATATAACTTTTATTGATAAATATGAAAGTTGAAGAAGAACTCATTAACTGTATATCCTCCATCAACACAAATGGTCTGCCCTGTTATGTAAGAGGCTGCAGGCATGCTACCAGGGAAGACACCTCCTTTGTCTCTCCGGCGCGTCCCATCGGAGTTTGAAATCTTACTTCCTAAGAGAATTTCTCATTACTCGGATGCTGCAGGCAGGGAAATAAGATTAGGGACATCAACTTAATCAGAGCATGCAACTAATTAAGAGCTACATCAACCAATCTTATAATTATTTGATTGGATGAATTAGTTACGCCAATATCAAACAATACACGTACGGGTTCAAATATCTACACTTATAACGAGAGACATTTACTCCCACAACATGAAAAAAAAAAAAAAAAAAAAAAAAAACTTTATTTTTTATTTATTTATAAATCCAAGCAAATACGTACTCATTTTCAATGTTTTTGGTTCATTTGTAATTTTGTTATTTTTAGGGATAAAATTGTCTACAAAATAACTTTTCCTTTACAAGTTAACATTACCGCATTTTATATCATTTTATTAATTTATTTGATAAAAGTATAAGGGTATAATGGACAATTCATACAATTGAAGATTAAATAGGGACATTTTAGACTTTTTAATAGTCAAACTTAATCAACATAAACGGAATTCTAACAATGTTGGTTCATAGGGGAGGTTTTTAAAATAAAAGTATTTGTAACTATACATCTAATAAATCAATAATAGTTCAAAAGGTGATGGTGGGTTTTTAATATTAACACTTTTTTAATTATATTTCGATTATTAATAATTAATCTTAATTATTAAAAAAGTGTATTTCATAATCAATAATGCTACTTTTTTCAAATTTGGTGTCTAAATGATGTGGTATTATTGTAATTAATTCATTTAAATTGTATTATATTTGTATGATTTAAATGAATAGATTACGGTGTTACCATTCATTTGGATATTAAATTTAGACAATCTAGTGTTATTATTTCGTAATATAGTAAAATGGTAGGAAAAGAAAAAGCAAAAAGCAAAAGGAAAAATCATTAACTAAGATGGACCCCACAAAAAAATGAGAACAAAACATTGTTAGTATCTAATTATTGTTTTCACTGGTGCGATTGCTTTTACATGTTAAACAAAAAAACTCGATTTCAACGCTTTCAAAACGTTTTAGTTGAAATCATCACCGAACGCATTTCAATACATTTTCTTTACTCGAAAAACATTGAAATCATTTTGAAAACGTTGCAGAACACCACCTAAGTTTTTCAACTCATGGATTCAAAAGAAAATTCTTAAATCAATCATCTCAATTATCATCATTAACACATTTTTCAAAAAGATTTTAGTTCTCCACATGCATGCAGTAGTCAGGGCCAGCCCTAGGCTTTTCTAGAGGGGCGGCCGCCTTGAGCCCTTTAAAAAAGAGGTCTTGATTTACATGAAATGAGTCTTCAATCAATACCCATTTATTTTTATTTGTTTCCCATTTATATTTAGAGTGATGATATTCACACTAGGGATGACAATTATATAGAGAATAAAACTTTTTAATTATATATTATGATTGTTCATGGAAAGTAAAGAAGGTAACTTTTTAATTATATAGAGAATTGAGATTTGTAAGCAACTGCAAACAAACACATGAACTCTTTAACGTAGCCTACCTAACCCCATCTTTCTCAAGAATCTCTCATTGAAAACTTTATGGGAATTCGCTTGGAAATAAGCCAAAATTAAATCACACCATAAGTGAATAGGGGAAATAATCTCTTTATCAAATAAAGCTACTAAGTACTTGAATAGATAAAAACTGTGAGAAAGATTATCTTTTTATTTCAAAAATAAACATAAATCACTCATTGTAGACATGATATCAAGAAATTGAACATCAATAACTAAAATCGAGACTTGAAATATATAGATCAACAAGAAGTCATGAAGTAAAATAAACATAAAAATTGAGTGAGAATTGTTACTGATAGGGTTTTTGATGGGCAAAAATATGATGTGAGGGTGTGTTGTCTGAGTTTCAACTGGTTATTGAAGTTGGATTCTTGTCAATTTTAAAGTACAATACACCAGTTAAGGTAAGTAAAAGTACAGGCAGGATTCTATGGGCCTTTGGCTGATCTGGAAATACCGTGTATACTAGTTAAATGGACAAAATTACCCCTAACATTTACCGTATACGGTATGGGTGATTTTCTCCATTTACTACTCACCAACCTCCCTCATTAGTGTATGCAATAACCAAGGAAGTGAAAATCGGTTTGGTGTAAATATCGGGGGTCCAAATGTTTGGAAATTTTAGTGGAAATATCACCTATATCCTCCAAAATCGGGGATATTCGATGATATATGTTTACTGACGAGTGTGGGCAAAGGCAAGACAGATTTTGACAACCCGTTTGCTAGATGAATTGTACAATATATTACACACGGTAAATTCACCAGATTTCAAGTTCTGCATATTGTGCATCAATAATTAATGCAAGCTTTAAAATTCTGGATAAGATTTATCTTTACCATGAAGGTGTGTTGTAACTTGTAAGCATGCAACAGGAGGTTGAGCCCTGAACATGATAGAGATAGGAACCACAAAACCATATAAAAATTTCAATGGAAACTATAAATTTTCAAGGGATAAAATTTAGGCCACTGTTGTTCAAGTTAGTCTAACGGGCAAAGCTTTTTCAATTTAAATATTCTAAGAGCATCTCCATTATATATATATATATAAGAACATAAAGATTCATATTACCGATAAATGTATTTCGTTATAATTATATAAATTCCTAGTTAAAACCCTATGTCATATCATATTACAAACATCTTTACTTAAATAACATACCTACAGGATACAAGAACAAAGCCTTTGGCTAGAACTAGCATGATGCCATGCCCCATCATCGGTCAAAACTTGAAAAGCAGCAGGAATAAGCTCAATATAACTTAAAACAACATAGGCTAAGTAAATAAACTTACTAGCTCCACCATTGAGGTTTTGATGTACCATGGCACAACGGCATTACACCTTATGTTGTCTTTCGTCCACTCACAAGCTAAATTCCTCGTAAGTTGATTAATAGCTCCTGAACACCAAGCAAAAGTTTGATAAATTAACATTTCAATGAACTCTTTGAGCACGCAAAAATCTAACCACAGAAAAATTAAATGGAAATCATATCAGATATGTGAGTTACCTGGACAGACATATTTTTGAGTGAGACAAAACCAGACACAGGACATAAATACGACACTTCCTACTCCCGATGCTTTCAGCAGTGGATAAGCTAGTTGGCAGAAGTGAAAAACTGATTCAAAATTTGTATCCAAGAGATTGGATAATTCCTCTGCCGTGAAATCTACCATGGGATTCTGAATATTTGTCCCAACATTATAATCTATGAATCCAAACAAATACAACCTAACAACTTCAATCAATGAGGAAACTTTCTACAATAATTCTGTGAAACTATGAATAATTTAAATTCTGCAATTATACACAATGCAGTATGCCTAATAAGTAATAACATCAAAGCAGGAAATGTAGTTGGTATGCGATAGAATTCCATTTTAGTTTTTCAATCGTATGAAACCACAGTAGTAAGTACCATCACAGCCACAATAACCCGGTGACTCTCACGGGAAAATCAACAAACACAATAAATGCATACACACATAAACGTTATAATAATCAATTAGTACGTGTGTAAAGAGAAAAATTTGGGAACTTACAAGGATGTCAAGCTTGTTTATCAAACAACGAAGACAATATCCCTATCAAACGCTCTCTCTGAGCTCGAACAGACACGTCACAGACTGACCCAGTAACTTCAAAGCCCGAACCAACCCAGTTTTCCAAGCACTCGTTTAGCTCAGTCTCTTGTGCTTGCATTGTGTGAGTACATGTTTTAGTTTGAAATCGGTTTTAAATGAAAATGTTAGAGTTTTGAGGGTTTTAGAGGCTTGAAAGAGAGGGTTAGATGATTAAAGGTTGAATCTTTAGAAAGAAAGTGAGGTGTTGACGAACAAATAGAAAAAGTAGAACAATCAGAGAGTGATGATTCTAGTGAAAAGAGTGCTCCAGCCATTAGTCTTTTGTGAATTAGTCCCAAATTAAATGTATTTCATTTGTGATTTCGTATCTTGGGGTTTGAAAGAGAGGATTAGAATATTAGATGAAAATCAATTCAAGAAAGAATGTTAGTTATGTGATATCATTGAAGAATTTTTCTTAGTAAATAATTAAATATTTTACAGTTTTTTGCCACTACTCATTAAGTTTTATTTTCTCCACAAATTAATAATTATCAATTAGGTATGTGTCAAAATATCCATATCAACCAATCTAAAAATTGTGTGAGTTGGATTCAGATATCGCACATGTAGTACTAGGATGTCGTGGGTTTGAATTCTCTCCTAAAAAATACTTCATTAAATACAAAAATGAACTATAATCCTATTAAAACACTAGTTTTTCTCTCATGAGAATACACTATGATCATATCTTTAACATACTAATACACATCACCACACTTTTGTCATGTCGGTGATATGTATTAATATGCTCAAGATATGCTCAGAGTGTATACTCATGGGAGAAAAACCGATTAAAACACATCAATTTCCAACATTTTAAATAATTTTGAGTTATTTATTGAACTAAACATTTTTTTTTTTTTTCTAAACAAACTCAAATGTCAAAAAGAACATACAATCATATATAAGTACTCTACTAAAAGTTAATTACTAACTGAACAATTATTTTCTTTGAAATGAAAGGTAAACAATGGAATTTTGCTGAATTCAAGCAATTTTTTGTTTTCTTTGTCAAAACATTCTAATAGTACCCCTTTTATCTTGTTCCGACAATATCAACCTCGATGCATTAATTTAACATTTAACACGAATGTCAGAATTATTACTGATAGGTTTTTGGTGGGAAAAATTGTCCGATAAGGAAATACCAAGTGTACTACTACTTAAGAATTTGGACCCTTTTACTGAGAGTCTATTTTTGCTCACCTCCTTTTAAGGAGGGGTGAGCATTATCCCCCTCTCAACATGTGTCTAAGAAGGGGGTATTTTTATCTAAACACATAACAGTTTTTGGATAAAAATACCCCTCTCTTGACAATTGACACATGTCAAGTGTTGGGGAGAGGGGTAATGCTCAACCCCCTTGTACATGAATTGCTATTTATTATTGTACATGAAATTAAATAACAATAATAAAGATGATAATGTAATTACTTATTTACCCCTTATTACTATATTCCTTTTAAACTATGTCAAGGGTAAAGAAGTCTTTTTAATTATTACAAATAATGAGTAAAGGATACTTTAGTCTTTTCGTCTATTATTTGTGTCTGACATTTAACTTATATTAACAGTTGATAACAAGAGGGGGGAAAATGACGATCCCTCGATCGTTAGGGGGAAATTAATAATATCCCTTAATATGAATATCTCTTTACCATCTACTAATCACTTTATTGACTAAGATTCATGATATTAGATTAAGACACACCATCTTACCACAAATTTTCCATTTTGAGTGGGCAGACATACATATAACTTATTTTAAAACTTTCTCAAAGGGATTGATTAAATACTTTTATCTTTTTATATATCACTTGTGGTGGTGTAACTCGAATCCAATACATTATAAGGTTGAATGACAGAATGAGAGCACTTTACCAACATGTTAGATGATTAAATATGAACTTATATATAGAGAGAAGAAAAATTAACATGGTATTAAAAAGTTAATTAGCATAATTATTGAAAAAGAGAAGTGAAAATAAATATAAAAATTTGTTAGTAGAGAGAGAGAAGAGTTGCACATTTCATATGTATTTGAAACTTTGAAACTTTGTTAATCTAAAGCCTATAAACTTATCTTATGTCATAATTTGGTTTCATTGGATACTCTCATATACAGTAATTTTCAGTCACATTAGAAAAGTGTGATCCTAAAAAAAAAATATGTTGCATGTATACCCAAACCTCAAAATGCAAATAAAAATATTTAATAC
The DNA here is from genome assembly GCA_954870605.1 of Acer campestre. Lineage (NCBI taxonomy): Eukaryota > Viridiplantae > Streptophyta > Magnoliopsida > Sapindales > Sapindaceae > Acer > Acer campestre. Next base: position 59,712,487 of record OX940800.1, on the reverse strand, counting down.
ATTTTGGTGAAATTAATTTTTAAATGATAAAAAGAATGAAATAAACTTATAAAAATAATTTTTTAAAAAAAATCTTGCAATTCTTTTAACCTTAGGAATCTATCTATACGCAATCAAAGTTTGAAAACCAAAAATTGTACTAAATTAGGAAAACTTTGGTTGCGTATAATGGAAGAATGAATATCCTGTTGGCCTTTGATGCTTGCCCAAATGAAATAGTTAGCTCTGCATTGAAGTTGGAAAGCTCCTCCCTTTAACATAAAATATTCGTAACAGAAGACTCCGCAACATGCGAAGAAGCAAGACGATATCAGACGACAGCAACTTCTGACATTGAAGGAGCTATAAAACCAGCTCGCTTATCTTGGAGTTTTTTTTTTCCTCTAATCACAAATTGCTTATCCTTTTTTATATGTAATGCACTTCATGACCTAGAAATATATATACAAATTTAAAAGCTTGAAACCAAAAATTAATTTTGAAACCCTTGATTGAAAGAACTTATTAACAGTTAACACCACCAGCTTGATTCGGTTACTCCCCATGAGTTGCCTGGGCACGTCACGAGTCAACTCAAGAGCGAGACCGAGTCGACTCAATTTTTTTTTTTTTTTTTTTTTTTTTTTTTTTAATAATACTTGTTTGATTTACTGGGTTTTTGTTTTGAGTTACGATCTAAAGCAAGGAATTATAATATATATTTATATATATATATAAATCCAGGAGCCAATGCAAGTGAAGTGCGCTGAATTAATACTCAGTTTTGTTGTGTAAATTAAAAATAAAAGCAATATCGTGATATATATATATTTTTTTTTGAGAAGGTGATATATATATTTAGACATATTGATTATTTATTGCATGGAAGATGATGATGATAATATTATAGCGAGACAAAAGAGATATATTATATATGTATACATATATAATATTCCACGAACAACCTCTAAGGGTCTTTATTACAGAGTTGGTATATGATCATTGCTCAGTACATTCATATATATATATATATAAATGTATATAAATAAGCTTATTTATAATAAGCCTCAAACACTAATGTAAGGCGAAGGCGGAGGGTAACTTGGAGTATAAGGTGGCGGAGGATACGTTGGTGTTGGTGGCGGATATGTTGGTGTTGGCGGAGGATACGTTGGTGTTGGTGGTGGGTATTTTGGTGTGGGTGGCGGATACGTAGGTGTGGGTGGTGGGTATTTTGGTGTGGGTGGCGGATACGTAGGAGTTGGTGGTGGATACTTTGGTGTGGGTGGTGGATACGTTGGAGTAGGTGGTGGGTATTTTGGTGTGGGTGGTGGGTACTGCGGCGGTGGAGAATAGCCGTAAGGTGGCGGTGAGTGTTTGGTATGTTTATGTGAAAGCTGCCACCCATAGTGGTGTTCCTCTCCAATATCACTCGAAACCACATTAAAATCAACAACAACAAAAAACGTCATGACCAAAAAACCAAAAAGCAACTTCATGATTAAGTAGCTCAGAGCAGTAGTAGTGCTGGATGATCTTCTAATAAGAATTCTACAAGTTTAAATAGAGAGAGAGAGAGAGAGCTTCATGACCATTTTGGTCATCTACACACTACACTTCATGTCTACATCACATGAACATGCAAGTGATTGAAATCTGTAATGGCTTCCACGTAAACACTAGCCATTAATTAAAAGCAGGTTTATTTGATCTATCTACCTACCTATAAGCAATCAAAGCTTTCCAAATTTAGTACAATTTTTAGTTTTCAAAAATTGGAAAGTTTGACGATTTTTAGTAAATTTCTAAAATGTGACATTAGGGTTCTTGACTAAGTGCATGTGAAATGGAAAATTCCATTATCTTTTCTCTTGAAGTGTGTCTATGAGTATAGAGGTGGTCATGGTGTCGGTGTCACTCACTTGTATTTTCATACTCAACAACACAAGAATCAATTAATCTCATGATATTTGATCAACATCTCATCACTCTTAAATTATGAATCTATGATATATAGTTGCTAATTAAGGTTTTATGTGTGGGTAGGTTAAAATCAACTTTTAAACTTACTTTTACTTGAATGAATCATGTGACTTCAAAGTTCACCGATCTATTCACTCTTAATTTATTGATTTAATGGCGGAGAAGAAGCTTAGACGACATTTAGATTAAGACCAAATAAATAAATGAATATTGAAGTTATATAATTTTATTTTATTTTTTGAAATAGAAGTTGCAAAATTTAAATCAAATTTAATTTATAAAGTTAGCATTGTAATGTTATAAAATTAGAATAACTACAGATTTGGTTATGTAATGTAATTAAGAAAAAAAAAAGGTCAGTCTAAAATATTACAAAAAACATTTTACGGATTTTGACATATTTTATTATAAGTTTTATGAAACTTCTTAAATTATTGCATAATTTGAACATGGTTATAAATTTGTTTTGAAATTGCCATAAAATCGATGAGAAAAATTAAATTTGTAAGAAAATTGTATGCTTATTTTTTATATTAACAAAAAATTTAACAAAAAGCATGAAATCTGCCCCTTTTTAATTAATAAGCATGACTCAAAAGTAAAAAAGGTTAGATATATTAACAGTATATTCACTTGGAAATATTAACAACTCTCTTAAGTCTTAACCAAAAATAAAACGAATTTGATATATAATCTACTTTATCTATCTAATCAATAAAAAAGGTCTTCATTTCTCATCATTTATTTAATATCATTTTACCATTCACTAATCACTTTGTCTACTAAGATGCATGATATGAGATTAAGACACACCATCTTACCACAATTTTATCATTTTAAGGGGATTAATAGATATACATATAAATTAATTAGTATAGACCTTTCTTAAGGGGATTAATTGATTAAATACTTTTTTTCTTTTTTCTTTTGAGAGGACATATATACATATCACTTGCGGTGGTGTAATTCGAATCTGATATATTATAAGGTTGAATGACAGAATGAGAACACTTTACTAACAAGCCAGATGAATAAATATGAACTTATATATAGACAGAAGAAAAATCAATATGGTACTAGAAAAGTAATTGACATAATTTTTTTAAAAAAGAAGCGACAATAAATATAAAAATTTGTTAGTAGAGAGAGAGAGAAGAGTTGCACATGTATTTGAAACTTTGAAACTTTGTTAATCTAAAGGCTATAAACTTTTTTTTTTTTTTTTTTTTTTTTTTTTTTTTGAACGGCAAAAAGGAACAAGCTGGAAAACCAGCGAAACAGAACAGCAAGCCAAGCGGGGAGCCAAAAGAAAAGCAAACCAACGCCAAGCCAAAACACAAAAAAACGGGGAACAGCAGAAGAAAAACAACAGCAGGGAACTAAGAAATATCCCAATTCAAAAAATCACCCGACCTACTAGAGCCTAACTTCGCAAGACTATCGGCATAGGAATTCGCCGATCTTGGGTTAAAAGCAACCACCACACTTTTCATGCGCTCCAAACAAACCTGAACCCCGTAAATAGAATTAACGTAGTTGAGACAGCCAAAACCATCATCGTTGATCCAGGAAATCGCCACTCTAGAGTCACTAAAAATAACAATGTCTCTGTTATGCAACATCGGATTAGAAGAACACAAAGCAACAGCTTTTTCAATAGCAAGCAGCTCCGCTTCGTTGGAGTCACGGATCCCTACGTAATTGGAGAAAACACAAAGAACACTCCCTCTGTTATCTCTCAAGACCCCTCCGATACCTGCATGACCCGGTTTGCCGCGCGCCGAGCCGTCAACGTTAAAAAAGAGAACATTGTTGGAGGGGGGAGACCAACTAACGGAAATCTTCTTCACAGGATTGGGAGCTTCGCTGCAACAATCTTTTAAGTTTAAGATTATGTGCGTGATTGGGTCAGAGGAGCCCTTACCATAGAACTTAAACCACCAAGCCACCTTCAGCTTTACAACATCTGCAGCAGCCGAGATAGAAGAAACTTCACCCCTGAAAACTTTCTTGTTTCTAGCTTCCCAAATAGTCCAAGTTACCGCAAAAAAGAGAGATTTCCAAGCTCTCGTATGGTTGTTCGAGTAGCTTAAATCCATCCAACCTTCAGCCCAACTCAAAATCGACTTGTTGGAAACAAAGAAAATTTCCCACCACTCCATGCAGACAGCCCATAGTCTCCACGCCCAATTGCAAAGGAGAAAAAGGTGATTGATCGATTCTTCCTCCTTCCCACACATAGGACACTCCCCATTCCCACTGAAAAACAATCCCATCTTCTACAGAAGAGCCCCTACCATCAGCCTGCCTTTCAGGAGTTGCCAAACGAAAAATTCCACCTTCGGAGGACACACACCCTGCCACACGAACTTATCCAACCAAGAGACATTAGAGTGAGGATCCTCTAGAGATTTAATGAAAGAGCCAACACTAAAAATGCCTTTAGGATTGAAAGTCCAAGCTAAGGCATCAACAACGGATCTGCGAACAGAAAAACTTTCCAAAACAGAATTAAAACATTGCCATTGATTTCGTTCCCAACCGAAAAGGTTTCTTCTTAGAGGAACATCCCATCTCCAATTCCCATTCACCCAAGAACCAAACAAACAAATCGGGCCATTCTTAACAGTGGCTAAGGAGAAAATTCTTGGGAAAGAATCCTTGAGAGTAACATTATCCACTTTGATGTCTTCCCAAAACCTTGCTCTATCACCATTGCCAATAACGATCTTGAAACCATCCTTTAAGAGCTGCCAGGTTTTTTCTCCCTCTTTAAAAAGGCTGGCCACAGCCTTAACAAAGTTTGACGGATTCTTGCTTCCCTGCCAGCTCCAGAAAAAACTGCCTGGTTCAATTCCGTAGCGAACGCAAAGCACATTCCTCCACAGCGCCTCTTGCTCCCTCCCAAAGCGCCACACCCACTTGGCCAACAGACCAGAATTTTTATTGGCCATTCTCCCAATAGCAAGACCTCCTTTCCCTTTCCTCCTACAGATCGTCTCCCAATTAATCAAGTGAATTTTCCTCTTTGAAACTCCATCTCCCCATAAGAAACTACGTTGTAACTTTTCAATTTTGAGAGCAATACCAACCGGAATTTTGAAGACCGACAACATGTAGGTGGGAATGCTGTTAAGAACAGCCTTAATAAGAATGAGTCTCCCACTCTTTGATAAGAACTTGCGTTTCCAAGGCGCTAACCTTCTCTGAATTTTCTCCACCAACGGATTCCAAAAAGCTTTCGAACTCGGTTTGGCCCCCAAAGGAAGGCCTAAATATTGGATTGGAAGAGAGCCTTTGTTGCACCTCAAGGCTGCCGCCCAATTCAAGTCACCGTCACTCTTCTTGCAAATCCTGACAACTTGGGATTTATGGAAGTTGACCTTTAATCCCGAAGCAAGCTCAAAGCACCGTAAAATCCTCCTAACATTGACAAGGTACTCCATATTCGGCTTAATGAAAAGAACGGTGTCATCGGCAAATTGAAGGTGTGAAATGTTCAAACTTCCTCCATCGAAGATCTCCCCTTGTAACATTCCTTTGCTGGCAGCCTTAATGAGCAAGCCACTAAGACCTTCAACAACAATGTTAAAAAGGAAAGGCGAGAGGGGGTCACCTTGTCTCAGCCCCTTTTCCACACCAAACTGGGGAGTCGGACATCCGTTGACAAGAACCGACAATAAAGGGGACGAAATACAATTGAGAATCCAACTTCTCCATCTAGACCCAAACCCCATATTGACCATCATCGACTCCAGAAAGCCGTGATCAACGCTATCATAAGCTTTCTCGAAATCAAGTTTGACAAGGAGCCCTCCTTCCTTTTCCTTTTTCCACTTATGAATTATCTCGTCAGCGATAACAAAGCTATCAAGAATCTGACGCCCTTTAACGAAAGCCATTTGGAAATTTCCAATAATCGATCCCATCACTCTCCTTAAACGGTTGGCAAGGATTTTAGCCAATATTTTGTACATGGCTCCGATGAGACTAATAGGCCTAAAGTCCCCTAGAGAGTTCGGATTTCTGATTTTCGGAATGAGAGCAATGAAGGTATGGTTCAACTCTTTCACAACTGCACCATTCTTGTGAAATTCCTGTAAAAATCTCATGAAATCACCACGAATAACCTCCCAGTGAGCTTTAATGAATCTCAAGTTGAAACCGTCCGGTCCCGGTGCTTTGTTTCCGTCACAACAATTAAGCGCTTCATCCACTTCCGCACTAGAGAATTCGGCCTCCAACATGTCTATGTCAGGCAAGGACAGCTTCTTACAATCAACTTCCCTCACCCTCGGTCTCCTCCAATTTACATTCACAAAGAGATTTTTGAAATAATTAAAAACATGCTCTCTAATCTGACTGGTATTCGAAACGGCATTACCTGCAATCATTAGATTCCCCACATAATTGCCCCTGCGTCTACCGTTAGCCACAAGGTGGAAAAACTTTGAGTTCTTGTCACCTTCCTTAAGCCAAGCCACTCTAGATTTCTGGTTCCAGACGCATTCTTCCTTTCTCAACCCTTCCCAAATTTCGGCCAACACAGCTGATCTATCCAAACAAATCGAATCGGTCCAACCTTCCACCACAGCCCTCTTATCAAAAGCATCCAGGCGACCTTCCAGAATTTTGAGCGAAAAGGAACCCATCTTCACTCTGTCCGACCACAACTTCAACCTCCCCTTCATAGCTTTAGATTTAGCAGCTAAAGATAAACCAGCAGAACCTTTAGAGCCGCAGCTCTTCCAACCATCAAGAGCGTCATCCATCATTTCCTTGTCCTCCAGCCAGTGATTGAAAAAACGAAAAGGACAGGGCCCCCAGTCTTCCTTTACCTTGCCAAGAATGATCGGACAATGATCGGAGACGCTTCTCGGAAGACATCTTTGACTCACATCAGGCATCCAAGACAGAATAATAGGAGAAACGAGAAATCTATCCAGCCTAGCCCACGCCGCTTTAGCTCTCGAATTAGTCCATGTAAAAGAAGAGCCATTCAACGGAAGATCCACCACTTTCGCACGCAGAATGAAGTCATTAAAATTCCTGACAGAAACCCGGTTGTAATTCATCCCAATTCTTTCCGATGGCTTGAGGATGGTGTTGAAATCTCCCCCTAAACACCACGGACCTTGAAAGGAATGCATGGCATCCAAGATAAAATTCCAAAGATCAGTTCTACCCTTTTCCGAAGACGAATCCGCATAGATGTTGCAGAGAGCAACCTCCACTTTCAGTTCAACCCACACACCTATCAGAATAATACAAGCAGAATTGGAAATGCAAGCCGAGACTTTGAAAACATCCTCATTCCACATAGAGATCAAACCACCTGCCGATCCTTGAGCATCAACACAAACACCTTTGTCAATAACAGAACCACCAATCGAAGAAAAAATGTTAGAGTCACACGAACTTAATTTTGTTTCCTGTAAAAAGAGAACAGAAGGTTTGGCCGACGACACCAATCTTCTCGTCACTCTCCTTTTCTCCTTAGAACCCAAGCCTCTAATATTCCAAGACAATATAATCATCAAAAGAAAGAAACCCACCACACCCAACAACCCAAAAACAAACCTCTACTTGGGAATGATTGATTCCGATATGCGACCAATGTCCTCTGTTTCCCTCCGTCCCACTTCATCTCTGACCTCTTTCACGTTTGTCCCGAAATCAAAACCAAGAGCGACTCCAGTTTCGATGACTTTCGAAATTTCCTCCTCCAAACACCATGACATGTTGTTACCTTCAACATCTATGACCGGGGTGTCTTCATAAGCCTGACTGTTATTGGTTCTGGACGAATTGGCCTTTATGGCACCGATTGCCACTCCAGTCTCAATAACTTTCAAAATTTCATCCTCCAAGTTCCAAGAAATTTTTTTCCCCGCAATATCTACCACTTCAATCACTTCATCTTCTTGAATGGTTTGACTCTGGTCTCTGCTAGCATTCTTTCTTGTACTCATAGAATGAGACTTGAGCCCAGAGTTTTTAGGACGCCCTCTGCCTTTTTTAACCCCTGTCTGATTCTCTTCCATTCCCATAACAGAATGTTGACAAGACCTGATTTCGCCTTCTTCGCCTTCTTCAGCATATTGCCCTGCAGAAATCCTTTCAGAAATGGCTTCTATGCAAGCCTTGGAACCTGAGAAAATGTCCCTGTTTAATTCCTCCGACTTGTCTTTATAAATGGTTACCATTGGGTCAGGCTCCTGATAATTGGGTCCAGAGTCGTTCGGGTTTAGCCCGGATACGTTTTGAATGGGCCCTAGAACAACAGAAAGCTGACCTGGTTTGAGACCAAAATGAGAGTTGTGAGAAAGGCCCAATCCACTTACATTCACCCCCTCTCTTTCTTTACCCGAACACTCCCCCCTCCAAAACCTCTGGTCAGTCGAAGATGGGCTGTCATTGTCAGAACTCTCTGACCACTTTTCACCAACTTTCTTCTTTTCCAAGTTTAGAGTACCTGCTCCCATACTTTGAATCTGTTTCCAATCTCTGACATTCCGAAAAAGCACCATCTTGTCTTTACCTTTGGCTGCCCTATGAGAGTTAACTTTGGTTCTGCTTCTGACATTGCCTTGATTGATCAGATTTTGACAAGCCTCTCTACCAAACACCCTATTGTCAACATTGAGATCCTGATTTTGACAGCACTCATCTCTCTGCCCTACCATGTCATGATCAGAAACGTCTAAACCAGCTGGTTTTGGAGGCACTGGTTTCGAGTTCAAATTTGAATTCTCAATACCAATCTTCTTTGTCAAACCCAGAAAATTTATCAGCCATGACTGATTAACCGGCATTGAATCTTCGTCAATCCATACAGAAAAGGATTGATTGTCTTCTTCAATTCTAATCTTGCTGGGTATAATGGTTCCTACCGGAATCAAAGCTAATAACCGGCCTCTGTCCAATCTGCTCCTTGTTAAGGTTTCGTCGTCCACTAACATTGGTTCTCCGATAGTCCAGCCAATCTTTCTGAAAAAGGATTCAGACCAGGAACGCAGAGGAACTCCTACAACATTGATCCATGCTAATCTTGACTTGGGAATAGCTGAGTCCGTCCATCGAACCATAGAAGAGAAACTGTCTTTCCATAAGAATTGATTCCTAATGAACTCATCACAGTCATTACTTGAGTTAAACTCCCACACTATACTTTTGTCTCCTAAAAATGTTGATGAAAACTGGAATCCCCTATTAGACAGTTTCCTGTTAACATTAGAGATGTTGGTGAAGTTCTTGAGGACACCCACTGAGCTTCTCTCCAGCCACTCCATATTAACTCTTTTGCCTTTCCAAGACATCGATACCATCTTGACCCCTTCACTGGTCCTGTGAGGCTCCATCCCCTGTTTCCTCCCTCCTACTACATCAACAAAAGAACGTCTAAGAGAAGACGCGTAACCCAGAGCTTCTCTACTACCATCAGACTGAAACTTGCTATCCGATTGAGAGCTAGATTCTATCCTCCTGTTATTCCAATCTCGATCTGCTACCTTTACATGAACAGGCCAACAGTAAATATGCATTCCATCAGTCCGTTGAGCCACCCTCTCAGCCTCCTCCCTAGTACCAAATCTGATAAAAGCATAGCTGCTCCTCCGGCCATTGGATTTCGAAGACAAGAAAACATCTCTAACCCTACCGAACGGTCTGAAAATGCTCCATAAACATTCACTATCCACAACGGGATTGAGATTGTCAACGAAAATGGACACCAAGTTGTTTCTGAAATCCTTCCTAACATCCTGTTTCCACCCACCAGCGATTCTCTCTCTAGCTTTCTCTCTCATCATTTCCTAGTAGTTTTTTATTTTATTGTATTGATATATTACAACAAAGGCTATAAACTTATCTTATGTCATAATTTGGTTTCATTGGATACTCTCATATATATATATATATTTAGTAATTCTCAGTAGCTGGCTAGAGGTTTTACTTTAACATTAGAAAAGTGTGATCTTACAAAAAAAAAAAAAAAAAAAAAAAAAAAAAAAAAAAAAAAAAAAAAAAAAGCATGATGCATGTATACCCAAATCTCAAAATGCAAATGATAAAAAGAATGAAATAAAGTTTTTTTTTTTTTAAAAAAAAAAAAAAAATCTCAAGCATTAATCACCTTGATCATCAAGTTGCTGGAAGAAAATTTCTAATTAGAGGATATTAGCTGAGCTGTCACCAGCTAGCCTAATTTAATTCCCGGCTAAATATAGAATATGTTAGGATTGAAGATTAGTCAGAAGAGTTAGTGTGATCCCTCTCTCTCTCTCTCTTAGTTGGTTAGAATCACTTTCTGTAAAAATCACTCTTGTTAATGAAAAATATTCTCCTGTATTAATGTCTTCTTAGAGCTTCTCAAATACTCTGTTATGTGTTCATCACAGAGACTTAGATCAAACACCTTTTTGGTATTGATCTTCATCTTCTTTAATTTATACTCTGAAAACGCACAATCCGGAGTCACATCCTCCTGATATCGAGGATATTTAATTATATTAATTATATTGAGTTTCTTAAGATATGTTATATATTCAGGATATTTCGGTCTAAATATTGATTTTACTTGACAATTAACAAAGGAATGAAAATTGAAAATCCTAGCAGCAGGTCTCTTGGAGGCTTGGAGCTGTTGAATTTAAGTATTTCATTTGATCGATTTCGTACCTTTTGGGTTTTGAGAGAGAGGATTAGATGATTAACTGATGAAACTCAATTCGATCTCCATTATTTTTATTCTTGATTAGTAAATGAAAACTTAAATTGAATTTTTTTTTTAAGAAAAGGTGAGGTGTTTATTTTAGTATTACATGTTCGCACATGCATAATTTAGCAATTTTAAGTGTACGTTTTAACTGGAAAAGGAAAAAAAAAAAATGTTAATTATGTGGTAAATATCCATCGACCAATCTAAAAATTTTGTGAGTCGGATTCAACTCTTGCTCACAGCAGTTTGGTAAGAGAGATTCGGATACCAATCATGTGTTGGTGTGAGTGGTTCGGCACTCTCATCCCTTAAGCAAGGTCGTGGGTTCAACCCCCCTTGTGAATGGAGCTGCACATATTGGGAGCACTTCACCCCTTAGTGGGCCAACCCGGTGTGAGTCCGGATTAGTCGGGGTGTGGTTTGGACTGATTGCACCGTATGGTACGTGAATCAACCCCACCCGAAAACTAGATGGTGTAAACCAAAAAAAAAAAGAAAAATAAAAAGACGCCTTAAAATATGGTTTGGTAATAAAAGACGTACCATTTAACCTAACAATAATATCCAAAATCGAGTTGCCATACCGAAGGTGATAATGTGGTATATCAAAAAGAGTACACACAATAGAACCCGTACTCACACTAATTCAAAAATCAACTCTAATCCTACTAAAACACGTCAATTTCCAACATTTTTAATAAATTTGAGCTAATTATTGAACTAAATTACAATTTACTTTTATCTGAACAAATTCAAATTCCAAAAAGAACATAAAATCATATACAAGTACTCTAGTCTCTACTAAAAGTTAATCACTAACAGAACAGTTATTTTCTTTGAAATGAAAGGTAAATAATGGAATTTCACTGAAATCAACCCGACATTTTTTTGTTCTATTTGTCAAAACGATTATAACATTACCTCACATTTATCTTGACCCTCTCTATGCATTCTGCATCTTCTGTTCAAATTATGTTACATTGTATATGAATAATTATGATTAGATGTCCATGTCTTATAGCCTATTTTGAAAGGAAGTTGCACGGTATATAGAATGCACCTGAGACTTTCTTCTAAGCTCATCAAATGAGATAGAAAATCATATGTATTTGATAGTTGAAAACATGACGTCTGCATTTTATTAAAATCAGTAAACACCAAAACCTCTTTTTAGAACGGACACTTACCTTTGAAAACAATAGATATATATTCTTCAAATATACATTAATGTAATGCAAGCTGAGTGGATTCAAGTCAGCGATAAATAGGGATATATATATATATATATATATACATTTCGGAAGAGTAGATTTTACATTCATCTATAAATAGGGTTATATATACATTACGGAAGAGTAGATTTTAACATTAATCTAAATGTTAGAAAAACCTCAGTCATTTGATACATAAAGTCATTGAGATCTATTTTACGAAAAGATAATATAAAACGATCTCAGCAAAACAAAACGAAACACGAAAGGGCTAAAAATAATTAAAAATGAAAATGATTGAGTACCTAAGCACATTATAGTGTATATATCACTGAAACTTAGAAATTGAAACAAATGTCTATATCTCAGTATTTTTAAGCACACATTTCGTCCCAAAAAACAAAATGCTCAAAAGAGTCAATTATTTTTTATTTTATTTTAAATTATTACAATAATTTAGAATTGGGGGCCAATTAGACCCATAGGTGGCGCATTACGAGCTAATTCCTTTTGCGGATCCTTCAAAAACAACAGATGATGGATTCAGATCATCAGCAGCTGAGTAGCATGACTTCTGTCATCCATGCCTTCAGATTTTGCATCTGTTTTAATAACACCAATGCCATAGGTTTTTGGTGGGCAAATTTGTGATGTGGGAGTGTATGTTGTATGTGTCTCTAGTGGTGAGTCAGGTTGGATTCTTGTCAATTTTAAAGTACACACTACACCAGTTTAGGTAAGTAAAAGTATAGGCACAAGGACGGTCACAGCATCTCCAATGCAAGCATGGTTTGTGGAAAAAAAAGATGCCACGTAAGATAAATAGACGTTATGTTAATAATTGCGTCTCCAATGCAGCTGTGCATATTGAACCTCAAGCTGACGTGGCAAAAAAAAAAAAAAAAACATTGTCAACATGACCGTCCACTTTCAGACGATCTGTTACACAGCTATTTTTTAGGTTAACTCAGTAAACATTTAAAACTAGCATTAATTTTTCATATATATTTGGTAAGGAAATAAAATAAAAAATAAAATAGGAAAAAAAGATGGACACGTCATTAAAAAAATTGAGTTTTAGGCGGATACATTGGAGACCAAATTTTAAGTTGATTGTCTATTAAGTCTATTTTTATGCCATATAGGAAGCAAGTCTTTTGACATTGTTGCTATGTCAACAATTATTGCTATGCAAACCACTTTTGCATTGGAGATGCTCTCAGGTCTTTGATGATAAGGAAATACCATGTGTACTACTTCTAATATATATATATATCAAGTGTGTATGTACTTGTCAAAACTAGTGGCTCACATTTAATATCCTCATGAAATTATATCATAACGTCCACATGAGAACGGGACTGTATATATATATATTACAAAAACTATTACGATATACTCTCATAACTACTTTTACAAATCGGGAAAAAAAAAAAAAAAAACCTCTAAAATGTATACGGTGGGATTTGAACCCATCACCACTGGTGTGGAAGGGAGTACACTACCATGCTAAAAGGTTATGTGTCACGTGTACTACTTAAATAGATACAAAATCACGCCTAACATTTCCTATATATGTATATAGGAAATACATAGCAAGAATGATTTCAAGCAAGGATTTTTTTAATTTTTTTTTTCTTTCTTTTCTAAGAGAAAGAGAAGATTTTAATTTATTGATATAGGAATGTTATTTGCCTAAATCTGATGGCCAAAATGATGTGACATCGCTATAATTTATTCATTTAAATCATGCAATTATAATACAATTTAAATGAATGAATTATAGTGATGTCTCATCATCTGAGTACCAAATTTGGATAAAGTAGCATTAATTTTTAAAGATAATCTTTTTCTTTAATGTATATCTTTTTTTCTTTTCTTTTTATTTTTATTTTATAAATAAATATATTTTTAAAATTTTTGAAGAACTAAATCTAACCATTGGATGAAATTACCAACACTTAAATTTGGATGTTCTAAGATTTCTTTCCATCAGTACACACTAAGAAGAAAAAAACTATATATACAATTCAAACATAGCAAGAATGATTTCAGTTAAGTTGAATTTGGTTGTCCTCTCTCTCTTTTGTCTTGTGTTCCTTAGTCTGCTTCACCAACATCAATGTAAGTATATAAACCTTTTCTATACACTAATATGAAGTCTGTGTTTTTCTAATTATAATTATATATATATATATATATTGTGTCATGAGATTATGAGAATTAAGAAAATTCGCCAATATATTCACAATCTCTGTGGCTTTAACAATAATTATTTTCACATACTTCCCATCCTCATCCACCACAACCTCATGTAAATTCACCAATCTCGGTATTACTATCTTTGATGAATTTGTCCAACTGACAACAACATATTTATTTTGAAATCTAATAGCAGACAGCCAGGGGCTGTCGGGATCCACCATGAACATATATTACAAAATATATATTTATTTGTATTCGATGCACTATGCATTGTATATCGGTTCAAATAATGTTATATAGTATGCAAATAATCATGATTAGATACTCATGTCTTAAAGCGAGTTTTTAATGAAAGTTGCACAATATAATGAATGCACCCAAGACTTTCTTCTCTAAGGTCATCAAATGAGATAGAACAATTTTTTCTTAGCTCATCATTAGTAATTATTATGTCATTATTACAAATATAAACGGGGCTTGTTTTGCATTCAAGAAACATTGTTTATGCAAAACAATAGCCCAATTGTCTCAAGCATTTCATAGACAAAAATACTCCCAAACACCAGCTTTAACTGTACTTATTTGAATAGTAAATAATGATTCTGCCAAGGTGTAGGGGAGGTGACCGGAGTGATTTAGGTGATTATCAATTAATTTCCTCCGTTATTTTAGTAAATTTTTGACAATATAATGTATAGATTTAAAAAAAAATAATAAAACAATATGATGCATAAGAATTGTAAACATCTTTTGGTTAGTGATCAATGTCATTTGAGAAACCCTTTAGAGGAAATAGAGAGAAATAGCACCAAATTGGATTGGTTTTGTGGTAATATCACCAACTTAATAAATTTTGTAGAAATAGCACCAAAGTATGTAATCTGCCCAAATTGCCCTTCACTTATTCTTTCTTCCTCTCTCCTTTGTTTTTTTTCAAAGAACTCCATTAATCCATCAATGGAGGTCGGACAGACCTCAAATGGAGGGCGAAAGACCTCCATTGGAGTCGAAATGACCTTGACCTCCATTGATGGTCGATGAAGAAGAAGATTAAAAAAAAAAAATCCGGTAAGTCTCGGGTATTTTGAAACAAGTCTCGGGTATTTGGAAATAAGTCTTGGGTAGGTCACCCGAGACTTATTTCAACTACCCGAGACTTATTTCTAGAATTTTTTTTTTATAATCTTCTTCTTCATCGACCACCAATGGAGGTCGAGGTCATTTCGACTCCAATGAAGGTCTTTCGCCCTCCATTCAACCTTCATTTGAGGTCTGTCCGATCTCCATCGATGGATCAATGGAGGATTTTGAAGAAAAAAAAAAGAGAGGAAGAAAGAGAGAGATAAAGAGAGACTAGAGGCAATTTTGGTAGATCACCTTAATTGGTGCTATTTCTACAAAACTTATTAAGTGGGTGACTTTTCCATAAATGGCTTTGGAAAGAGTGCTAGAAATTTTAAGGACTCAACCCTTTAAATATACCAATAACACAATCTCTATTAGCTTTTTTTCTTTTCTTTTTCATCCAGATGGTGTGTCATTGGAATGAGTCCATTTTTGCTCACCCCCCTTTCAAGGGGGGTAAGCATTACCCCCCTCCCATACACATGACATGTGTCTATAGAGGGGTAAAATTGTCTAAAAATTTACTCCTCTATGACACATGTCATCCATGCAAGAGGGGGGTAATGGTTACCTCCCTTGAAGGGGGGTGAGCAAAAATGTTCTCCATTGGAATGGTGTTGTTGGGCATTCCAATATGTATGAACAAGCAATTACAAATTGTTTATTTTATTTTTATATACCACTTACGGTGGCGACGATTCAAATTTGGAATATTACCAAACTGAACGAGTACTCTAACCATTGAGCCACATTTAATGATAGTTACTATGAATGATTTATTAGTTAATATTAAATGAAGCCATTTAATTTTCTTATTATTTAAAAAATCGGTGACGTATAATCGATAATTGACGAGAATTAACTATATCAAAAATGATTTTTCGAATATGAAATGGTAAAATGTATTTCTATGTATGTCATTATTAAGTAATTAAAATGAGGTTCTTTAATATATATATATATATATAAAAGTTATTTCCGTGTTGACTTCGAGTGGTTCCCATAATCAACCTCATCGTTAGTTAAAACATTAAAGTGGTAAGAGTTTAAAGACATTTTAGCTGAATCAATTTTAATTTACATGGATCAATTAATGTTGCTGAACAATGATCATGATAAAAATTTATTATTAATGTGGTAAGAGTTATCATTGATATGAATAATATATACTTCAATTCATCAATTAATCCAAAAAATTTATTAATTAGTGGGATAAATATGTTCTCATTCATTTTTAATTTATTAGTTAAAATTGATAAGATATTAAGATAAGGTTGACCCAATGATTTGCTTCTCTCACCTACACCGTGAGGTTCTGAGTTCTAGTCTACCTATTTCACAAATCCTGAATTATTGTAATAATTAAAAATATATATATTATTTAAAATTGCAATGATTCCTAAAGTTTTGTTTTTTTTGATATTCCACATGTGGTAGTGGCGACTCAAACCCAAAATATTATCAGATTGGATGAGCACCCTTCATCACCGACCCACATTAGGCGGTGCGATGATTCCTAAAGTTTTGGCCTTCTCATATGCTAAAAAGTATGACATGAAGCAAGAATTAATACTAAAGTGGCAATAATGGAACCCTTTAAAAACTGTATCTACACCGCTTTCGTAATCACACTCATTAAAAATTTAAAAATAATCTATAACTTGTAAATAAACTCCACTTAATGTCAAAAATACCTTTTCTTTAATTATATGTATTTTTATACGTACACATCACCTATAACTATTATTACATTATTTAATCAACTTTATTATTATTTCAAATTTTGTTGTTATCTTTAATTCTCTCAGTTTTTTTTTTTTAAATCAAACTCTATCTTTTCGTTATTTATTTTTTGTAAAAATCCATTTTAAGATTTTATTTGTTTATTTTATTGGAGAACCACTCTATGTTTGAGAGAGTTTTAAGGATGCAAGATTTGTGTCATATATGTCCCAATTGATGTAGAGGTAGGTAGTTGTTAAAATGATATTAAAAAAAAAAAAAAAATCCGATAGGAGTTACATGAAATTGAAGAACATCTAATATATATATAGACAAGAAAGAACATCTAATATTGATAAATAAATAAAAAATCTAAAGTGTGTTTGAAATAAATAAAAATATATAGAGAATATAGTTAATTTAAAAGTTTGATTATATACATAATGATTTTTTTCTTCTAATAAAATCATAAAAATTATTTTTAAAATTACCTTTTTACAACCAAATTTGTCTCCTGATTTTGATTTATTTTCCGTACTTAGAAATCCATTTATATTTCCTTCAGAAAGATTGAAAAAATATTTAAAAGAGAATCTATATTTTATTAAAAATAGAAAGAATTTTTATAATATCAAACCATTAATACGAAAAAGAAATTACAAAAGATTAATTAAAATGGGAAAATAATTAATTAATAATTATTGATGGGTGTACTAGTCCTCTTAGTAATTTTACTCAATTACATTATTGGACTTTTAAAAACATATTAATACTAATTTTTAAGGTGGACATACAGTTTTTAAAAGATACAAATATCGTCACTCTTAATGTTATTATAAGCAAAAATAGCTCAAGTTAGAAAAGTGTTTCCTTTGTTTTGAGCAATACAGTACCCAGAAATTGGGCTGAGAACCCATGACTGGCCCAAACTTACAGGCCCAACACAAGGCCCAGAACATATAAATCCACAAACGTGTTTCCGTTGTGGGCCAATCCCAAGGTATCGTGGGCCGAAACGAGCTCAATTATTTCGGCACAATAAGGAGATCTATAAACCCAAGGAACTGACTTTCAGCCATCAACCGTATCTCTCAGAAACAGTTTGTACTTCTCGGGCAAACCCGACCCATCGGGTTTGGACCCGCTATATTAAACTATCTAAACAGAACTTAGGCATGACCAAAAAAAAAAAAAAGTCCTTTGTAGAACTTTAAAAGCAAATCCAAAAAAATTATCAGGAGATTCTTCGAAGAAATTGGCGAATTGGGTTTCTACCGATTGAAGAAAGAGCTTCCAAGTTGAAAACTTTTCAATAGAAAATGGCTCCAACATCCTCTAGCTGCATTACATGGCTTGAAAACCAACCTGAGAATTCACATTCAGTGATACATCCAAGTTTTGTAAGCACAATAACCATGGTCTAAGACAAGATATATCACAAAAAAAAGTTTAATTAAAAGTCCTTAATCAAAAATATATCACAAGAATTTCAAAGACTGATAATGTCTTACATTAAGAAAGTTTAAGACAAGATATATAGTAGTATTGCAATCGTTAATTATTCTTTAATTAACAAAACAGTTTTGACTTGATACACATGGTCTCTTCATGATCATCTGCATTTTAATTAAACTGATGAAGATCGATGGAATTGTTTGTAATTAAAGCTCTTGCTTGACATGATCAGTACTCTTGAGCTGGGCTGAGCCATTTTCTCCTCCAGCAATGGTAACCACCCTAGGACCTTTGATTTTTTCAGGTGACAACTTGGACAAGGACAAAGTGAGCACACCATTATCAAGCTTAGCCTGGACAGAATCCAAATCAACATTGTCTGGCAACTTCAACTGCCTCCAAAACTTGCCATAGGATCTTTCCACTCTATGCCAGTGATCACCTTTTTTCTCTTCCTCTCTCTTCTTCTCTCCGCTGACTCTCAGCACCCGGTTCTCTTCTACCTCAATCTTCAGCTCCTCCTTGTTCAACCCTGGTACGTCCAGCATGATAACGTGTCCCTCTGGTGTTTCTTTCCAGTCTACCCTGGCTAGAGTCGGAGAGAGGCCTGTGTTCTCATCCCTCTCAACCCCAAATGGGATTTGTTCCAGAACACGAAACGGGTCGGCCCATATGTCAGATAACACACTTCTTGGAGGATCAACTAAGGGCAGCAAAGCCCCGTTGGATGAGCCAACAACACAAATTAAAGCTAACAGCAAGTAGTAGACGAGGAAGGATTGTTGTCTCATTTTCACTACTAGAGTGAGCAGCGATCTTTGTTTAATGTAAGAAGCACAGTCTTAAGTAAATAGATTTAGATGGGTAGGGAAATATGATTTATGAAGATGTATATATACAAGTGAAAGAAGGTTGCTGATCAAAATTCTAATGTGAAGGACTAGTGTAGTGTAGATAAATGGAGAAGGTTCCAGTTCCATGTAAGTGTGATCATGAGGTCATGAGGTGGAAAGCATATAGGGGTAATTGCACAAACATCCCCTGACATTAGGTATAATTACATGTATATGGAATGTTTGTCTAAAATGGCACAAACCTCCCCTACCGTTAGTTGACTTCCATCCATTTTAACTGTTGACCATTTTATCGGTATAAAATGACTAAAATGCCCCTAAATCATAAAACATAATTAAATTTTGTCATAAAAAAAAAAACATAATTAGATTTTGTCCTAAAATTAAAACATAATTTAATTTCTTTAAAAACAAAACCAAAAATATACAGATCAATCTCTTCGACTCTTCCCTTTTGCAGGTTATCGATCCAAGAGATGGAAAAAAATTCATCACCAAACATAGCTGGGTTTTGTTGATCCAAGGAAACACGAAACATCACCAAAAGCCATTTCATTAATCCATACACAAATCAATTCCCAAAAAAAAAAATATTAAAAAAAATATATCTAATGGAGCAGCCCAATAGCCCACCCGTTCGACTTCCTGACCAGAATCGAGGCCTCGCTCACGCCGACATCGTTGGTGTGCAGGTCGTGGAGGCGTACGATGGCGCGATGGCCCTTGAGAGAGGTGATGGCTCGACTAAGGTAGGGGAAGCGATTCTAAAACAATCGATGCGGCATCTGTAGATTGAACTTGTCCAGAATCGTAGCGTCATTCACGTTGCCTCTTCTTCAAGTGGCGTTGGTGTGCAGATCGTGGAAGGAGGTGCTTCGGGCATCAAGAGAGGTGATGGTGCTACTCAGATGTGGGGGGGGGGGGGGTGGGGTGGTGGGGGGTTTGTTGTTGGACAATTCAAGTGCGGTGTCCAGATATGGAATTTGAAAGGAGCGGCGCACAGCTCTTGCTGAAAAAAATCGTTTTAGGGTTTGAGGTGGGTGATGAAATGGGAAAGATGAGAAGGTGGGTTATGGGTATGGATTAAGTTGATTTATTTCCAGAACTTTTTAATTGTTAGTTTTTTAATTTACTTTGTTTTTAAAACCTTATTTTTCAATGTTGGAGATCGATTGGTGATCAAATTTCCTCCATCTATTTTTACAATTAATTAATTAAGTTTTATATTATAACTAATAATGATGTTATCTTATTAAAATGGCGAAAGGACGTTTTTATCCCTCAGATGTTAACTTCTAACGGCCCATTACTAACGGTAGGGGATGTTTGTGTATTTTTAAGTAAAAGTTCCATATATGTGCAATTATACCTAATGTCAGGGGATGTTTGTGCAATTAGTCCAAGCATATATACTCACTGCATGTGTAAAAGGTTAATTAATGCAACACTCTTCTCGCATGTTCTACACCCTTCCAAGGGGTCACAGGCATTTGATGGATTGAGATTATTTAGTCTCCCCATAGATGCTGGGACTATTTTAGTCCTAGCCCTTTATATATATTTTTTTAATTTTTATTTTTTTTTTATTTTTTTTTTTTTGGTGTGAGACCCATCATAATACATTTTATATTAAGTGTGAACGTTTAATGGATCGGTTCATTTTTCAATAGAACCGATAAAGTTTGATTTCTGAAAATATGAACCGATCTAATAAAATTTACTAATGTCAACCGATAAAAAACCAACAAAATTGGACCGGTTCGGTTCGGTTTGGTTTATTCGGTTTTGGTCATACTAGGTCAAATTCATGGGCTTTAATTAGTACACATATTTTCATATTTTAATCCATTTGGGCCTTTGACCAAATTAAATTATAGGATTGAACAAATTGAAAATACTAGTTTAAAATAATATTTAACAAAACAAACAAAGAAAAAATATATATATTATGTGATTTAAAATAATATTTAGTAAAAGAAACAAAGAAAAAAAGTATATATTATTTAACACACTTTTATAGTTTTATAGTTTCATGGACTATTGAACATTAAACGAGGGTTTTATATTTTTATTTGTTTTTATTTATATAAATTGGATCTCGGTTTGATTTTCTGGTTTAGGATAGCGAACCGGGAAAAAAACCGATCCAATTGGTTTTAAAAAAAATGAACCGAACTGAACCGACTAACATAAGAAAACCAGAAAAAAAAAAAAAAAAAAAAAAAAAAAAAAAAAAAACTGATTAGATCGGTTTGGTTCACTGGCTTGGTTCGATTTATTGGTTTTTTACCCACCCCTATTTTATATTGTTACATCTTTGGATGAGACCCATACTTTATTTATTTTACATTATATTATTTATATTTAAAATATTAAATTTATTTAAACTGATTTAAATATTAATTTCATATATATTATTTTATTCTAATATTTTTTTAATTTCAATTAAATTTTAAATGTTATTTAATTTCAAACTTTTATTTATTTTTAATAATTCTTTTAACCAAATTTAATTTAAAATAATTTTATTTATTTAATATAGTTTTATTCCATTATTTTTCTCCAATCTCATTACATACCAAACATAATATCACTATTTTTAGTCTAATCGAGAAACACTATAATTAATCAAATCATATCCAATCCAATCAAATATAATCTCATCTTTTAAAAATAGTTTAATCCTATCCCACCTACCAAACGCACCCTAAAAGTACAGGCCATATATGTAGATGGAAATATAGGAGAGTAAATGTACATGTCACTACAAGAATTTTTGACTTAAAATAATGACAAATAATTGTCATTTTGAGGAATTGAACTTGCAACCTCATATCAAAGTGGTAAGCCTTTACCGCCTGACTACAACACTTGATTTGTTAACAATTGCACAATATTTATATATATAACTTATATGAGTTGTTAGAAATAAATAAATAAAATAAAAATAAAATAAAATAAAAAACTTGTTAGATAAATTTGAATGTATTCAACTAATTAAAAATCAAATTTGAATTGCAAACATATATTGAAAAGTATTTATTGGATTGTAAATCGGGTTTGGTGATAATGTTTTTTGTCAATTTCTGTTATTTAATTAAATGATCAATACTTCAAAGTGGTAATCAATTGAGATGGTGCTAATCGAGAATGTGATAAGAGTTAATTAATTAACAATTAAGGACATATTAGTTTAATGAAGAGCAATTGTAGAGAAGATGCCACACCCTAAACCTAGGAAGTGGAAATCTATTGGATAAGACTTTTTTTTTTTTTTTTTTTTTTTTTTGTTATAAGTGTATAGTATATATTTTCTTTAATCAAAGTTTTATGTATCGGGTGTCCACTACTAATTAGTTTGGTGGTGGATTTATCCAAAAAATAATAATTTTAATTAATTAACTTTTAATATATTTTAGCATTGTATATATAATTAATTAATTAATTTTAATATATATATATATATATATATTTAATTTTAATTAAGTTTTCCCTTCAAATACAATGTTTGTCGAGAAAATTTTTCGTTAACCCTTAACCTATGAATTTTGAGTTTTGTGGGGAAATGCTACTTGCACCAACAAAACTCGTTTTGTAGGGAAAAGTTTTTTACCCTTAGCCTACGGATTTTGAGTTTTATGGAGAAAGGTTACCTGCACTGACGAAACTCGTTTTATGGGGGGAAAGTTAACTGTGCTTGCAAATCTTGCTTTGTTTCCTAAAGTTCTGTAGGGAAAGACTAAAATCCTTGTAGTGGGTACAGGACGTTTTGTTTGACAAGGAAATACTACGTGTACAACTTAAAAGGATACAAAATCACCCCTAACATTTCCCACATATGTAGGTGGAAATATAGGAGAGTAAAAGTACAGGTACATGACGTTTTGTTTAATAAGGAAATACTACGTGTACAACTTAAATGGGTACAAAATCACCCCTAACATTTCCCATATGTGTAGGTGGAAATGTAGGAGAGTAAGGGTCT
The DNA here is from genome assembly GCA_954870605.1 of Acer campestre. Taxonomy (NCBI): domain Eukaryota; kingdom Viridiplantae; phylum Streptophyta; class Magnoliopsida; order Sapindales; family Sapindaceae; genus Acer; species Acer campestre. The sequence goes on along the minus strand of OX940800.1, from coordinate 59,689,249 downwards.
GTTTGGTGCACGGGATATGATAGGATTATTTTCAAGGGATATGATAGGATTGGATTGGATTAATTATAGTGTTTCTCGTGTTTGGTGCAACATGGGATTGGACTAAAAATAATGTTATATTGTGTTTGGTATGTCATGGGATTGGAGAAAAATAATGTAATAATAAATTTTAAAAATAAAAAGCTGTTTTGAAAAAAAATAAAAAATAAAAAAAATAACCAATCATCTTTCCCATTCTCTTTCCTGCATCTCTCTCTCTTCTTTTCCATTTTACCACTTTATTGATAAGAAAAAACGATCTCTCCTCCTCTCTTCTCTTTCTCTCACCAAAAATAATCATAAATTCATTCATACAAAAAATATGTTGAATCAAAGTTTATCCAAATTCACCGACAATCAACAAACCAAACAAAAAAAACTCACGGTCAAACCCAGACCCAAATCCAAACAAAATCAAAACCAAACCCACTTCAGATCTTACAATTATTGTTGTCTAATTCTTCAAATTTCATGTTCTTCTTGGCTCTTAGCTTCTGTTTGTTTGCTTGTTGTATCATCGCTTAGGTTTGTAGAAAATCTTTATATTTAGTTTATCAATGAATATTAATTTGATGGATGGTTTTGTTTTCTGTATCGGCATGGCTATAAACATTTATGGGGATTTAATTTGGATTTTTATTTTCCATTTCTTCTTTGTGTGCAAGTTGTTGAAGGTGAGATTCATTTTTAATAGCATCTTCCTTTTTGATTGTAATATCATTTGGGATACTGGGATTCTTTTCTTTACTCTTACAAGCGAGAGAGAGAAATTCCAGATTTGTTTGTGGTCTTTGTTCATCTCATATTTCTCTTTTCTTTATTTATTGTTCTAATTTTTTGTTAATATGACCAATAAAAAAATCGATTTGTTAATATGACCAATAAAAAAATCGATTGTTTTTTTTTGGAACAAATTGAAAATCGATGAATGTGATGAATGTGTCTGGATCTTGATTGTTTTTTATAGGTTTTTTAATTGATTAAAGAAGTTTTTTCTGGGTTTTTTTTTAATTGATTGAAAAATTGGATGGGATTCATTTGAATCCCACCATTTTAGTTGGGATTCATTTATCCCATATTGGTGGGATAAAAATTTTAAGTGGGACTAATTTATCCTATCCCAGCTGCCAGCCAAACATGGGAATCAGACTAAAAATAAGCTGATTCTCATCCCATCCCATGTGCCAAACGGCACCTAAAGGTATAGGCAGACTTTTTTTTTTGATAAAAAAAATACAACGTGTAAAACTTAAATGGGTATAAAATCACCAATAACGTTTCTCATTTATGTAGGTAGAAATATAAGAAAGGCACAACAACCCGTGAAATTAAACGGATTTGAGTTCGGGTTTTATCCACAGATTTTGGGACAGGGATGGGTATTTCTCCATGGGGCTCTACCCCCATAGGGCCCCATGAGGTTTTGGGGTAGGGGTAAACTTGGCCCCCATTTTATAAATAGGGGAGGTGGTGGAGGACCCTCCCCACCCTTATTTCCCATATATATATATATATACTATTTTTATTTTTTTTTAATCCTAACTAATAAGTATTATCTAAAGTCTAAACAATTAAAAAATATATATATATAAACTTTAAATTTGTTTTTATTTTTATTGTGTAATACTCTATCAGAAATATTTGTATTTTTTTTGGATTACTTTAAACCAATTATATATTTTAGAACACATATTTTGCTTACTTTTTGGATTTGATATTTTAACAGGATCAAACTAGAGATTGGAATGACCGGATTCAAAATTTCGATTTTCGAATTGGGAATTTAGAATTGAAAATGAAAATAAATGGGGGAAATGGGGTTTGGGGTGGGGGTGGGTGAACCTCCCCCCAATAGCCCCCATCCTTAGTTCCCCCAAATGGGTTTGGTTATTTTTTTATTTTTTTATTTTTGGATGGGCGTGGGCCCATCCATATTTTGGAGGCATCCATACCCGCCCCACAAACCCGTGAAATACAGGAAAGTAAAAGTACATGAACCCATAAAATTAAGTGGATTCGGGTTTGGGTTTCACCCACGGGTTTTTGGGGCATCCATACCCGCCCCACGAACCCATGAAAATATATATATGTGTGTGTTTATATTGTTTAATTATATTTTTTAAAAAGGATAAAAATTAAAAGAGACTTGAAAGAAAAAAAATAGAGAACAATGGAATGAGTGATATTCAACTCATTTCAATTTTACAATTTTATAAAGGCAAAGACCACTTATATAGGAAACAATCACACGTCGAAAAGACATGAATAAAAGGCTCACCCCTTGCTTGTATATAAAGGCATTTAACAATGGTTGAAAACAAACTTGGAAGAGATTGAATGTATTTATTTTATTCTCCATTTTCTTTTTCAAGTTTTCATGTAAAGTTTAAAATTTTAAATTCATGCATATTTAATATTAAATCATTTTTAATATTAAGTGGGTTCGCAGGTTTGGGTGTAGATTTTTTTTTCAAACCCACACCCAGACATGAACTCACTTCGTTGTATTTTTACACCCAAACCCGCTGTGGGTTTGGATTTACACATCCAAACCCAACCCAATAGGGTCGGGTTCAGGCGGATGCCAACGGGTGCGGGTCTAATTGTCATCCATAAAGTATAGGCATAAGATAGCCAAACCTTTTTTGTTATTATTTTTTTAATATGGAAATAGTGAAATATCGTGTGTACAACTTAATTAAATGGGTACAAAATCACCCTCACATTTCCATATGGGCTTGTCTGGTGCGTGATATAGGATATGATTATTTTCATGGGATTGGATAGGATAGGATTGAACTAAAATTAGTACTGTGATGTGTTTGGTACTGTAAGAGATTGGATTAAAATAGTCCTTACTCTTGTTTGGTTTGGTATGAGATTGGATAATTTTTTTTCTATCATATATTTAATAGTGAAATTGATTAATATAAAATAAATATAAAATTTTATAATTAAATAAAAAATAAAAGAAGAAGATTTTTTTTATATATAAATGGTTGCATAGAATTGGATCGGTTAAAATAATTATTTAAATTAAATTTTGAAAAAAATATTTAAAACCAATTTAAAAATAATAATTTTTATTTTTATTTTTTAAAATTGATTTTTTTAAATGTTTAAAATAAAAATATTATTTTAATTATTAAAATATATTTATATTTTAATCCATAAAAAATAAAATAAATTGAAAAGAGAAAAATAAAAGTAAAAAGTGGTGGGACTGATTTTAGTCCCACATGAATTATCAATAATATGAAGTGTGTGTTTTTCTAATTATAATGATAATTTTTTCTAATTTTGGCATAAATAAAATGCAGGTAGAGAGAAGGTTGGTGATCATTTCTGTTGACGGTGATTTTTGGATTGACTCGGTCAACTATGATATATTAATCAAAACAAATAAACAAAGAAAATAAACCAATGCATGCAAGACAGATTTTACGTGGAAAACCCTTGAATGGGAAAAAACCACGGTGGCCCTTGAGGGCAAGAGAAATCACTATGAATTGCTTGTGGTTTACACACTCAGATATCTCATACAATTGCCTGATTTTTCTCTCTGTTATCTCGAACCCCTTTTCATGGGATTTACGGTTCTATTTATACTAGTCCTCTTAGGGTTTCCTGTGCCTGTGCCGTATTAATAGGGGAGTTCCTATTTTCAATCATACAAGGAGTCTAGAGTTTGTAAACAGTTTTAGGCTTTGTTTCCCATTTGGACTCTTCTCTGCTAAAATTAGTTGGATCCTATCTGGAGTAGGATTTGATCTTTATGCCTTGTATCCGGTCGAATTCCTGCTGTGGAAGGTATACTGGAACTAGGCTATTCTCCTGGCTATATATTTCTTGGCGAACGCTTCAGGTCGGCGAGCACTACTTGCTTTCCTGCTGGTCGACTAGCTATGGCGAGCACACTTCTATTTTGGGCCGGCGAGCACGCCAGCTGGCATGTATTTTCACTGATTTCCTCTCGTCGACTGGTCAATCAGTGACGTGGTTATTTGTTTGACCTGTCTTTGTCGTACATTTTGCTGACGTGTCTTTTGACTGAGTTTATACATACAACAATTTCAAATTTAAACTGTGTGGAAGTTTATATCTGCTAATGGTCTTCAATACTGTTTAATGCCACCAAAGAACTCTGTTCAGACAGTTGTAAACCTTGTACTTCTTCCCAACCAATCCCCTAAATTTTCAATATTATTGTATTATGCACTACTTTTATCATTAATTATAATAAATAAAACTTAAGTACTGCTTCAGATTTTCAATCATATATAAACATTGTTGTAGAATTTTACATTGTGGGAGAGTCCAGATACTATAGCATTATATCAATCCCTCTTCATTATTGTACCCAAAAAAAAAAAAAAAAGGATTTATTTGGAGAAGATATGTTTTATTGTCTTATTTAATTTTTGGGTCACGAGAATTGATCGGACGATTTATATACCTATTTGAGGTCCCCATTTCCTATCGTTTGTTCTCGTTTTCGAGCACGTTTTTGTGTATAATGTGTTTTGTGAGCCTTGTGTAGGTATATATTCCCTACAATGGTGTTTGAACGTAAAGTCAAGTTTGGGAGGCAAAAATGAGCTAAAAAGTGAAGAATTGGAAAGTATGCAGAGTTGCCATGGCCTCGCCGTTGACCCAAACCGCGGCGTGATTCATGGTCAACCACGGCAAGCAAAACCATGTTTCCGTGGTGGATCCTCCGTTGAGCCAGAATGCGACACTGAGACCGCGGCACTGGTCAACTCTGTTTTCCAAAGGTTGATGGGCTGAAATTGTAAGATGTCTATGCAGAACACCTATATTTCGGGGTCCATATCTCCCTCCTCATATTGAACTGGGCTTCCTATAATATATTTTCGGAAAGCCCCGGAAGTCTACTTTCCAGCGGTTTTTACAGATCGCAATTCCGAGCTTTTTGGAGGGAGATATGCATGTTTCTGTAACTGTACGCGAGGCCGGAAACAGAACCGCGACAGAGGACTTTGTGCAGAACACCCAATTTTCGGGGGCTATAACTTCCTCCTCGGATCGAACCACAATGAGATCCATATATATTTAGAAAGCCCCGGATGTCTAGATTTCAAAACATTTGACGGATGATAACTCTTATTTTTACACATTGTGTAACCCCTTACTTTTATCTTTTATGCTTGTTTCCCGGGTAAAACCGGGTATTTAACGGCTTAAATAAGTGTTTCAGGATTTCTTCCAGGTGAGGGGCGTTTTTGCAAAAATGTAGAAATTTTGGGGCAAAAGTGTAATTTTCAAAAGTATGATTATGCACCCTTGTTCTGCGTTTAGGGGCCGCAGAAAAGGGCGCATTTTCTTGGCAGAGAATCACTTTTTGCAGTTCTGCGCCCTAGGGAGCAGAATAGGGCGCAGAATAGGGAGCATAATTCAAAGTTTGGGTTTGGCGAAAGCTTCCTGCAGAAGGCTCAACTTGCGGGGCCAATATCTCTCTCCTCCGAACGAATTAGATGTCGTGCTATATATGGTTGGAAAGCTCCAGAAGTCTTCTTTCCAACGGTTCTTCAAGATCACGATTCCGATACTCGTGGAGAAAGTTATGCCTGTTTCCGTAACGGTGCGCGCTGCTGGAAACCCATCCGCGAGAGGCCCAATTTTTAGCCACTATTGCAAGGGCATTATCGTCCTTTCACCCAATTTATGCCCTAAGCCCCCTCTCCACTATATATACCCCCCTTTTCTTCAGTTTTTGAGAATACCCAACCTCCCCTCTCTCTCTCTTCCGCCCCACTCTCTCTCTCTTCCATCTTCTTCATCTTCTTCATCTTCTCCACCAAATAAGGAGAGATCCAAGCTCCCATGGAGGTTCTTCCTCCATGGGAGCTCACCATACACCTCCACAACCCTCTTTCTCACTTCCTCCATCCATTTTAGAACCGAAATTTCAAGGGATTAGGAGCAATTTCGAGCTAGGAAAGATATGGAGCATCTTTGGAGGCTTGTCTTCAAGGGTTTGCTTTTATTTACTCTTTTCTTTGTAATTTTCGTTTCTTTGATGTGTAACCCCAATTTGGGGAATATTGTGAACCTTCACATGTGCTATATATATGTATTTTGTTCATAAATTCATTTGGGTTTTGTTTTGCTCTTTGATTTATGTATGTTTAATCTCTTATTGTGAAATTCATGTTTGTGGAGGTTAGAAATTGATATGTATGCATGATTGGGTTTAGGAGTAGAATAATTTAATGTAGGAGTAGAGTAATTTAGCTTCCCATGATTGTTTGTATGTTAATGGATGACCAAAATACCATTTATTGAATGATTTGAGTGTTAGGGATTTTATCCCCAAAGAGTAGAAAAAACTAGTTTATGCATTTAGTTGCTAAATTGGTTTTGGTTCACATCCTTGTGCTTAATGGGTCTTTTAAAGACACAATTATCCATCCTTGACCGGATTGGGTAGTAAATTGATTTAGGGAAAATTCCCAAGTCAAGAGGAGAGCCCTTAATTCATTTGAATGTCCTTAATGTTTAACATTTTGCATTGATGCACATTAGTGTTAGGTGGACTTGTTTCCCATTTTTTTGCCATCCTAGGGAGATTGATAAAACCGAATCCGTATCTAGAGTAAAGACAAATTGAATTCCTCTTATTGCTCGTGTAATTATAGGGGTATTTCATTGCTTAATGCTTTCGCTCGGTTGGCCACCTTGTGGATGATATTTAGGCTGTGTGTTATATATTGCGTGGTTCACATTAACATGTCCAGCGTGATATCCTCTACATATGACCAGTAAGTTGAGAGATCACTAGGCTGGCGTGTAGAGCTCGTGTGTGTGTCCCACAGTCCTTAATGAATCCAAGCATTTATGCATGGATGTTATCTCTAAAACATCGAGAGAGATTAGAGATTAATTAAGGGGACACGAGCATATAACATACGTGTTGTATGGGTATCTCGTATTCTTAATGCTTTCACTTGGTTGCCATCCCGTATTTGGTTAGCCATTGTGAATGAATTATTGGCTGTAGTATGGCCCACGCGGTTGCGCATTACATGCCCAACGAAATAACCACTGTATATGACCAGACAGTTGAGAGATCACTAGGCTGGCATACAGAGCTTGTGTAGGTGTCCCAATGTACTTAATGAATCCATGCATTGTGTGGATGCGATTTCTAAGACTCGAGAGAGATTAGAGATTAATTAAGGGGATACGAGCCTATGATATACTTGCACATTGAGGGACTAAGTGAGTCTAGAGCTTAATTAGGAGGATTGTCATGGTTGAATCATTTCCCTAGTGTAACCACATTTCATGCATCTCTCCATTCCATTCTATCCATGTATATATTATGGTAGTGAGTTTATTTATTTATATTATTATTCACTTTTCCGCAAACGCAACACACGAGTTCTCTCGGAGTGTTGTAATAATAGCTAGAACCGGTGACGGTCGGCGAATCCCACCTCCCTGCGGAACGATACCCTCACTTGCCGCTGTGCTAGTCCCTGTGACTCGCGCGCTAGCGAGGTCGAACTTAAATGTTCAATCTTTTGACCGACATTGCAACGACGTGTCGTCAAAGTGGCGCCGCTGCCGGGGAGGTGGCTTATTCGTTGATAGTTACTAGTTTTAGCTTAGGTTCTGTAAATATCTTAGATTTATTGCTTTTTATTGCTTTGCGGAGTAGTTCGTTATGTTGAAAATAAACATCTTTTTTACTCATGCTTTTCATTGTTCGATCGGCAATGTTTAGGCTAGGTTTGGGGGTGTAAGTTGTGTTATTTTTCTTGTTTTTGTTTAAAGCAAATGCATTTGATTTTCTTTGAGTTGTTTTGTGCAAGGAAAGAAAATTTTAGGTTGGATGGACCACACAACTCAAGAGAGCTTCGCGAAGGCATGGTTGGTTCGAATAACCACTCGCGAGAGCTTGCGCTTCAAGGGTAAAATGCTTTGCTTATTTTTGTGATTTTTATTTATGTTTAGATCTAAGAGTGGATATGTGTTGTGCTTAGATCTTAGGAATTTTAGGGTGTTGTTTTAGAAAATTTTCAAATCTCTGCAAAAACTGCCCTGTTTTGAAAATTTTTGAGGCAAATGTTTCATTAAAACTGTACTCATTGGTGAGGAAATTAATTTTTTTGCCCGCGTTGCGTTCTTCGATTTTTCGTGCTGATTCTGAATATATAAAGAACGTAAAATTCTGGGTTGTGGATCAAAAGTTATGAGTATTTCTTCGACCAAAGGTCATGGGCAATGCCCTGTTTTTCGAAATTGTGCTTTCACTGTTTTCATCGTCCATTTTCACACTTTTACCATTCGAATTTTGAAATACTTTTTAAATGAAAAGTGTGTATTTATATGTCTACTCTATGGTGTAAAATTTTTGAGAAATTATTTTAAGTGCTTTTAAAGATATGCACCAGAAAGTGGACATTAGACGACTTTAAATTTCGACAGTTTTTGAAATCTTTGGCCTCCATGTTGAGTTGTTTTTCTTTGTGTGCCGGTAGAGACATGCATTGTATGCTTTTAGCTCCGTGCATCACTTAAATTTGCTTGTACAGTGCCAATCTTTTGATGTTGAGGTGGATGAGACATCTATGTTTGTTTAGCCTAGGAAAATAGTGGAGACTACCCTAGTGAGGTTTCGAGCCTATTAGCGCCAAATTCAGAGGGTATATTTTGTTTCTACTCTTTAAACACTCTTCGATTTTGTTCTTATTTGTGATCTCATTGTACATACATTTTGCATTGATTGCCATAGAACTAAATAATGTGGACTGCTTGTTGAGATTTGTATTCCCTTGTTAGATGGACTTTTAGAAATGATTTTGGGCTTGAGTGTGTGCGAAACTACTAAAATAGCCTAAACACTCCCACACCCCTATATTCATTGCAAATTGAGGCCAAACACTACACCCCGAACCATTCCCTAGTTATTGATCATGTTGAGGTGTATAGCTTAATAGAAGTTATGTATTGTAAAGCTCTAATTTTTGTGATTAAAAGCATGTACTTAGGCAAATGTATGCAAATTGTGCTAGGCAAAGGCTTACAAAAAAAAAAAAAAAAAAAAAAAAAAAAAGGAAAAAAAAAAAAAAAAAAAAAAAAAAAAAAGAAAAGAAAAGAAAAGAATAAGTGTGAATTATAAACACTTAAGCCTTCAAGTTCTTCAATTGTGAAGTTACTCTTAAATATGAGTACACATGTCGCACAAATGTGCAATGTAAATTTTATAGCCTAGACGCTTGTAGTGTAAAGTGTAATAGAGCTAATTTTTGTTGTGATGTAATGTGTAAACACCTTGGCATGGTTGATAGCTTTATCCTTTCCACTCCTACCATATATTCCATCCCATACACCTTCACAAATCACCTTGGCCACAATATAAAGTGAGGGAAAGCCCATTTGATCTCTTAGGAAGTCTATATTGGGAATGCGAGTCGATGCATGCTCTTTCCACGTTCATGGCATTTCAATTCCTTCCATGAGATCTATCACTATAAATGTGCTTTTATTGAAATACTCATATGCGATACATTAGATTCCAGTACATAAACTCATTCGCATATGTTTGATTGAGAGTGATCGCCTAGGTTCTGAGTGGAAAAATTAGACTGAAATCCAGGGAGGATTAGAGTCAAAGCGAATTTCATCTTAGGCAATTCGAGCGTAGTTGTTTTGTAAACCGAAAACATCCTAAGTATTGGCATACTTGCATTGTGTGATGCATTGTTATTAATTGGTATATTTGAGATACTAGCATGCATGTGTAGTCTTTATGTGGTATGTTTAGATTGTATCTCAACTTTTCTTGCAGAGTATACGTTTGTGGGTGTCGTAGCTGTAAACCCTCAGGAGACTATAACTCCTCCTCTAGGGATCGCCTAGTGGTTTAAAGGCTTGTGGCACATGCTAAGTGCCACCGTGTTTCCTACGGAAGTGGACTAGCCTAGTTTTTACTTTTTATTTATTTTAGTTTGTTTTGTTTGTTTTGTTAGTTTTATTTTCATTTTTTTTGTGTTTTGTTTTGCTCGGGGACGAGCAAAAGATAGGTTTGGGGGTGTGATAACTCTTATTTTTACACATTGTGTAACCCCTTACTTTTATCTTTTATGCTTGTTTCCCGGGTAAAACCGGGTATTTAACGGCTTAAATAAGTGTTTCAGGATTTCTTCCAGGTGAGGGGCGTTTTTGCAAAAATGTAGAAATTTTGGGGCAAAAGTGTAATTTTCAAAAGTATGATTATGCACCCTTGTTCTGCGTTTAGGGGCCGCAGAAAAGGGCGCATTTTCTTGGCAGAGAATCACTTTTTGCAGTTCTGCGCCCTAGGGAGCAGAATAGGGCGCAGAATAGGGAGCATAATTCAAAGTTTGGGTTTGGCGAAAGCTTCCTGCAGAAGGCTCAACTTGCGGGGCCAATATCTCTCTCCTCCGAACGAATTAGATGTCGTGCTATATATGGTTGGAAAGCTCCAGAAGTCTTCTTTCCAACGGTTCTTCAAGATCACGATTCCGATACTCGTGGAGAAAGTTATGCCTGTTTCCGTAACGGTGCGCGCTGCTGGAAACCCATCCGCGAGAGGCCCAATTTTCAGCCACTATTGCAAGGGCATTATCGTCCTTTCACCCAATTTATGCCCTAAGCCCCCTCTCCACTATATATACCCCCCTTTTCTTCAGTTTTTGAGAATACCCAACCTCCCCTCTCTCTCTCTTCCGCCCCACTCTCTCTCTCTTCCATCTTCTTCATCTTCTTCATCTTCTCCACCAAATAAGGAGAGATCCAAGCTCCCATGGAGGTTCTTCCTCCATGGGAGCTCACCATACACCTCCACAACCCTCTTTCTCACTTCCTCCATCCATTTTAGAACCGAAATTTCAAGGGATTAGGAGCAATTTCGAGCTAGGAAAGATATGGAGCATCTTTGGAGGCTTGTCTTCAAGGGTTTGCTTTTATTTACTCTTTTCTTTGTAATTTTCGTTTCTTTGATGTGTAACCCCAATTTGGGGAATATTGTGAACCTTCACATGTGCTATATATATGTATTTTGTTCATAAATTCATTTGGGTTTTGTTTTGCTCTTTGATTTATGTATGTTTAATCTCTTATTGTGAAATTCATGTTTGTGGAGGTTAGAAATTGATATGTATGCATGATTGGGTTTAGGAGTAGAATAATTTAATGTAGGAGTAGAGTAATTTAGCTTCCCATGATTGTTTGTATGTTAATGGATGACCAAAATACCATTTATTGAATGATTTGAGTGTTAGGGATTTTATCCCCAAAGAGTAGAAAAAACTAGTTTATGCATTTAGTTGCTAAATTGGTTTTGGTTCACATCCTTGTGCTTAATGGGTCTTTTAAAGACACAATTATCCATCCTTGACCGGATTGGGTAGTAAATTGATTTAGGGAAAATTCCCAAGTCAAGAGGAGAGCCCTTAATTCATTTGAATGTCCTTAATGTTTAACATTTTGCATTGATGCACATTAGTGTTAGGTGGACTTGTTTCCCATTTTTTTGCCATCCTAGGGAGATTGATAAAACCGAATCCGTATCTAGAGTAAAGACAAATTGAATTCCTCTTATTGCTCGTGTAATTATAGGGGTATTTCATTGCTTAATGCTTTCACTCGGTTGGCCACCTTGTGGATGATATTTAGGCTGTGTGTTATATATTGCGTGGTTCACATTAACATGTCCAGCGTGATATCCTCTACATATGACCAGTAAGTTGAGAGATCACTAGGCTGGCGTGTAGAGCTCGTGTGTGTGTCCCACAGTCCTTAATGAATCCAAGCATTTATGCATGGATGTTATCTCTAAAACATCGAGAGAGATTAGAGATTAATTAAGGGGACACGAGCATATAACATACGTGTTGTATGGGTATCTCGTATTCTTAATGCTTTCACTTGGTTGCCATCCCGTATTTGGTTAGCCATTGTGAATGAATTATTGGCTGTAGTATGGCCCACGCGGTTGCGCATTACATGCCCAACGAAATAACCACTGTATATGACCAGACAGTTGAGAGATCACTAGGCTGGCATACAGAGCTTGTGTAGGTGTCCCAATGTACTTAATGAATCCATGCATTGTGTGGATGCGATTTCTAAGACTCGAGAGAGATTAGAGATTAATTAAGGGGATACGAGCCTATGATATACTTGCACATTGAGGGACTAAGTGAGTCTAGAGCTTAATTAGGAGGATTGTCATGGTTGAATCATTTCCCTAGTGTAACCACATTTCATGCATCTCTCCATTCCATTCTATCCATGTATATATTATGGTAGTGAGTTTATTTATTTATATTATTATTCACTTTTCCGCAAACGCAACACACGAGTTCTCTCGGAGTGTTGTAATAATAGCTAGAACCGGTGACGGTCGGCGAATCCCACCTCCCTGCGGAACGATACCCTCACTTGCCGCTGTGCTAGTCCCTGTGACTCGCGCGCTAGCGAGGTCGAACTTAAATGTTCAATCTTTTGACCGACATTGCAACGACGTGTCGTCAACGGATTGTAATTCCGGGCCTTCTAGAGGAAGTTATGCATGTTTGAGTGACTAGTGTGCGAAGCTGAAAATTCCACCAGTGTTCATGGCGAGTAACCATGGCGACTGAACTTACTCACCTCATCCACTCGCCTCAACCTCTGCCCAAACTTCAAAAAAGCCATGGCAACTGATCATGGCGAGTGAACCACTCGCCTCAGCCACTCGCCATGACCCTAGAACGGGCAAACTTGTCTTTTCAAGCCCAAATTCGTCCCCAAACTTACCATAACTATAAATACACCTCTTTGCCTCTTCTTTCAAGAGAGACCCACGAATTCTTCACCTCTCAACAGCTCCATCTTCATCTTCTTCACAAACCAAGAGAGAGAGAAGCTTCCAAAGCTCCCATGGAGGTTCTCCTCCATGGGAAGCTCACCACCACCACTTTCTACCCATCATCCACCACATTTGGAGTAGATTGCAAGGAGAAAGGAGAGGTCTTTGGACCAATTTCGAGTTAGCAAGCATAGAGAACTTGGAGAAGGTCATCTTCAAGGGTTGTCTCTTCTAAACTCTTCTCTTTGTATTTCTTGTTTTCTAAATGTGTAACCCCACTTGGGAAATATTGTAAACCAATATTTGTGCTCATTTATGTGATGGTTGTTTTTATATTCATTTGGGTTTTGATTTATTCTTATTATTATTGCATAATCTCTTATCTTGATATGCATGTGTGTGGAGATTGGAGATTGGAAATTGATATGTGTTCATGGATGGGATTAGGAGTAGATTAACTTAGATTTAGGAGTAGTTGTAATCAAATATCTCATTTATGTATATATGTTTTTGGAAGGTCGAAATGCCTTGTTTTGATGGGTTTAAGTGTATGTGGGTTAGGATTGTACCTCCATGGATGACCTTCCGGGTATAGTCTTAATCACTTGGCTCTAAAGAATGGATGAAACTTGTTTTATGTATGACCGTGCTAGAATAGGTTTTGGCTTATATTCATATGCTTAATGGTAGGGACTTGAGGCACAATTGCTCTAGCCATGACCCTTGGGGAGTGATTCGTGTCTCGAATCCCTTAGTTGAGATTACAAGCACAATTGCTCTAGCCATGACCTTTGGGGAGTGATTTGTGTTTGTGAATCTCTTAATTGAGAGAATATGCCCATAACTTGAATTGGATGAACTTAATGTCTAACAATCAACTAGGTGTGCACTTGTATTTGGTGAACTAATAAGTACCTTGTGTGATCATTATCATGCATCTCTCCAAACCACCCTTTTATTATTTGTCTCTTTAAACACAATTCTCACCCTTCCATATTCTTTTTTATTTTTATTTGCATTATTTATTTTACGTTTCCACACACACCACACCGCAATATGCATACACCACACACACACCATTCTCACCACATCCGCATTCTATTTATATGCTTCCAATAAACACTAGAACTCGTTACGGTTGACGGATGACACCTCCCTGTGGACGATACCCTTGCTTGTTGCTATATTAGTCTCTAGTCACTTGTACTAACAAGGTGAACTTTAAATATAAATGTTTTGACATGCAAAACGACGCCTGTCAAAATGGCGCCGCTGCCGAGGAGGTGGCCTATTTGTTGGTTGTTTCTTGTTTTAGCTTAGGTTCTGTAAATTTTAGACTAATTGCTTTGCGGATTATGTTTAGATATGTTGAAAATAAACACTTGTTTTTTCTTTTTTCTTTATAGCATATGCGTTTAATGTTGTTTGAGTTGTGTTTGTGCAAGGAAAGGGAATTTTCAGGTCATATGTACCACACAACTCTTGAGAACCATATGTGTGCACTTATCGCACCCAACAACCCCCAAGTGAAACGGCATCGCCACAACGGACGCGTTGGACGTAGCCACAAGAGGTAATTCCTCTACTTTAAATAGAGTGAATTGCCCATGAGCTTAATGTTAAAATGTTATGCTCGTAGTGTTTGTAACTTTCATTTTTGTTTAGATTTAAAAGTAGATTTGTATTGTGCTTAGATCTTAGGATTTGTTGTGTTTTGTTGTTAGCTTTTTATTTTTGTTCTCATCTCCGAATTTTGCTAAGGATTGTCTATATTTTATGATTTAAGCAACATTGAGGACAATGTTGAGTTTAGGTTTGCGGGTGTGGACACCTTTGTTGTTTATTTTGTTTTTATTTTTGTTATGTTTAGAAAATTTTCAAATCTCTGCACAAAACGATCAACTTTAATTTTTTTGGAAATGAGTCCATTTGTTGAGTTGTTTTTCTTTGCGTGCTGGTAGAGACATGCATTGCATGCTTTTAGCTCCATGCATAGCTTAAATTTGCTTGTACAGTGCCAATCTTTTGATGTTGAGGTGGATGAGACTTCGATGCTTGCTTAGCCTAGGAAAATTGTGGAGACTACCTGTAAGGATTCCCATTATTTATTGGCTTATTTCGTGGACAAACCACAAGTTGGGGTTTGAATTGTAAGGGTAGATTAAGTGATTGGAGACCAACTTCGAAGGCCCTCTTCAAGACCTCAAGGTGACAAGCAGTCCGAAGGTATATTTCTAGTGCTTAGTTTTCATTGAAGAGATCTAGAAGCACACACACACTTAGCATACTTGCATATGTGTGCATACTCTTCACATGTCACATTACACACTAGCACTTTGATTGATTATATCTTGTTGTGTGTTTTTGTGTCTTGTAATTCGTTTCCCGAATATGTTCGGAGACGTCCGCGCTTGCACGATTATGTGCTTGGGTTTGCGTGAAGATCGCCTTCGAAGAATGCCCTTGGTTTCACCTTCAGTGGTGAAACGGCGGTTTGATCTGCGGCCTCGACCGTCGAATGGAAACCGCCGTTTGATTCCAGAGATCTCTGGATTGGATCTGCGGTTACGATCGGCGGCCAGGCCGTCGAATCAAAACCGCTGAATTAGACCTGATGCATTTATTATTCTCGGGTTCTGTTCGGCGGTTTAATCGGTGGCCTGTTCGCCGAATGAAACCGCCGAATTAGATATTTTTAGATCGGTTTCTTTTTGGGTTTTTGATTGGCGATTTTGATTGACCATCGAATCTGGTCGCCGAATGATCCCCTGCTTCTCGGGTTCAATTCGGCTGTTAAATTCTACGGCCATGACCGTAGAATGAAACCGGCGATCGGTGATTTCAAGGGCAATTTTATCTTTTCACTTGCCCTGTTCTTGATGTCTATAAATATCATACTTTCTCATTTCTCTTAGCTAGTTCTCTGATTCAAAAGAACCCTAAACTTCAAAAAGAAAACTTAAGAGAAAAACAATCAAGAACTCATTTTTATTCACTCAAAACCATTCTCATATGCATCTAAATATCATCTAGCATTTTCTAGCATAGTTAAAATGCTTGCTTGCATGGGTTTTGCTCAACACACATCCTTTGGTATGTTCTTCACTAATCTCATCTAAGTTTAGTGTTTTATTTATCAAAGAAATCTCTTATATTATTTGTATGCTCTTAGAATATATTCTAGATACAAAATAGAGATTATTGTGTTGACATGTTTGAGTGTTGTATTTTGATAGCAACATCTAGGTTATTTTATCTATGATTTGCTAAGTTTTATGACATGTCATTTAGCTATTGACATCTAGGATTGCATTTATTGTTATCTAATCATTCTAGATAAACATCTAAGGTTACCTAGCTTTATTTGCTCATTGAATATCATTATATATTCACATAGGTTGTTTTCTCTTCATTGAGAAGTAAGTCTTGCATGTAGCTTCCGGGATTAGGTTGCTTAGATTGCAAGCAATTGAACTAGGTTCACTTATACCGGGATTAGGTAGGTGTGTGATTATATTCCGGGAGTAGGTTGTAATCATTTAACACATTTAGTGGATTCGTGGTTCGAGTGTGGCACACTATACAGCCCGTGGTTTTTCCCGTGAGGGTTTCCACGTAAATATCAAGTGTATTGACTAGTTTTGGACATTTTCGTAAATTGACTAAACGCGAAAATTGGGTAAAATTGGTAAAATCTATTCACCCCCCTCTAGATTATTATTAGATCACACCGAGTTATTTGTTTCACTACCCGTGAGCTACACTGTGCCTAAATAATGAAAGTTTGTGGGTTTTGTTTCTACTCTTATACACTCTTCGATTTGTTTTTCTTCATTGTGATCTCATTGTACATCAATTTTGCATTGATTGCCATAGAACTTTATCATGTGGACTGCTTGTTGAGTCTTGTATTCCCTTGGTAGATGGACTTTTAGAAATGATTTTGGGCTTGAGTGTGTGCATAACTACTAAAATAGCCTAAACACTCCCATAACCCTATATTCATTGCAAATTGAAGCCAAACACATATTCATTCCCTAGTTATTGATCATGTTGAGGTGTATAGCTTAGGAGAAGCTAGCTCTAAATTTTGTAAAAGCGTGTACTTAGGCAAATATATGTAAATTGTGCTAGGCAAAGGCTTACAAAAAGAAAAGAAAAAAAAAAGAAAAAAAAAAGAAAAAGAGAAAGAAAAAATGGAATAAGTGTTGCAATATAAAACACTTAAGCCTTCTAGTTCTTCAATTACTCAATAATAAGGGTACAAATGTAGCACAAGCCTAGACGCTTGTATTGTAAGGTGTAATAGAGTTAATTTGTTATAAAGTGTAATGTGTAAACACACCTTAGCATGGTTAATAACTTTATCCTTCCCGCTCCCACCATCTCTTCCACCCCAAACACTACCACAAATCACCTTGGCCCCAATAAAAGTGAGGGAAAGCCCATTTGATCTCTTAGGAAGTCTATCTTGGGAATGCGAGTCAATACATGTCTTTCCACGTTCGTGGCATTTCAATTCCTTCCATGAGATCCATTTTTAGAAAATGTGCGTCATTGGAAAATACTTATATGCGATTATATTTGATTCTGTATACCTAAACTCCAAATCGCATATGTTTGCTAGAGAGTGCACCTAAGTTCTAAGTGAAAATATGACTGAAATCCGGTGAGGATTAGAGTCCAGGTGAATTTTATCTTGGGCATTCGAGCATAGTTGTTTTGTAAACCGAAAACATCCTAAGTTTTGGCATACTTGCATTGCGTGATGCGTGTTTATTGAATGGTATAATTTGAGATTCTAGCATGCATGTAATCTTTGCTTGGTATGTGTGGATTGCATCTCAACTCTTTTCTTGCGGAGTATACGTTTGTGGGTGTCGTAGCTGTAAACCCTCAGGAGACTATAACTCCTCCTCTAGGGATCGCCTAGTGGTTTAGAGGCTTGTGGCACATGCTCAGTGCCATCGTGTTTCCTACGAAAGTGGACTAGTTTAGTTTTTATTTTCTCATGTTTTATTATTTGTTTGTTCTTCTTTTTAATTTTGCTCGAGGACGAGCAAAAGATAGGTTTGGGGGTATTTGATCGGACGATTTATATACCTATTTGAGGTCCCCATTTCCGATCGTTTGTTCTCGTTTTCGAGCATGTTTTTGTGTATAATGTGTTTTGTGAGCCATGTGTAGGTATATATTCCATACAATAAGGTTTTGATCTTAAAGTCAAGTTTGGGAGGCAAAAATGAGCTAAAAAGTGAAGAATTGGAAAGTATACAGAGTTGCCACGGCCTCGCCGTTGACCCAAACCGCGGCGTGATTCATGGTCAACCATGGCAAGCAAAACCATGTTCCCGTGGTGGATCCGCCGTTGAACTAGAACGCGACACTGAGACCGCGGCACTGGTCAACTCTGTTTTCCAAAGGTTGATGGGCTGAAATTATAAGATGTCTATGCAGAACACCTATATTTCGGGGTCCATATCTCCCTCCTCACATTGAACTGGGCTTCCTATAATATATTTTCAGAAAGCCCCGGAAGTCTAATTTCCAGTGGTTTTTACGGATTGCGATTCCGGGCTTTCTAGAGGGAGATATGCACGTTTCTGTAACGGTGAGCAAGGCCGGAAATAGAACCGCGGCAAAGGACTTTGTGCAGAACACCCAATTTTCGGGGGCTATAACTTCCTCCTCGGATCGAACCACAATGAGATCCATATATATTTAGAAAGCCCCGGATGTCTAGATTTCACAACATTTGACGGATTATAATTCCGGGCTTTCTAGAGGAAGTTATGCATGTTTGAGTGACTGGTGTGCGAAGCTGAAAATTCCACCAGTGTTCATGGCGAGTAACCATGGCGACTGAATTTACTCACCTCATCCACTCGCCTCAACCTCTGCCCAAACTTCAAAAAAACCATGGCAACTGATCATGGCGAGTGAACCACTCGCCTCAGCCACTCGCCATGACCCTAGAACGGGCAAACTTGTCTTTTCAAGCCCAAATTCGTCCACAAACTTACCCTAACTATAAATACACCTCTTTGCCTCTTCTTTCAGGAGAGACCCACGAATTCTTCACCTCTCAACAGCTCCATCTTCATCTTCTTCACAAACCAAGAGAGAGAGAAGCTTCCAAAGCTCCCATGGAGGTTCTCCTCCATGGGAAGCTCACCACCACCACTTTCTACCCATCATCCACCACATTTGGAGTAGATTGCAAGGAGAAAGGAGAGGTATTTGGACCAATTTCGAGCTAGCAAGCATAGAGAACTTAGAGAAGGTCATCTTCAAGGGTTGTCTTTTCTAAACTCTTCTCTTTGTATTTCTTGTTTTCTAAATGTGTAACCCCACTTGGGAAATATTGTAAATCAATATTTGTGCTCATTTATGTGATGGTTGTTTTTATATTCATTTGGGTTTTGATTTATTCTTATTATTATTGCATAATCTCTTATCTTGATATGCATGTGTGTGGAGATTGGAGATTGGAAATTGATATGTGTTCATGGATGGGATTAGGAGTAGATTAACTTAGAGTTAGGAGTAGTTGTAATCAAATATCTCATTTATGTATATATGTTTTTGGAAGGTCGAAATGCCTTGTTTTGATGGGTTTAAGTGTATGTGGGTTATGATTGTACCTCTATGGATGACCTTCCGGGTATAGTCTTAATCACTTAGCTCTAAAGAATGGATGAAACTTGTTTTATGCATGACCGTGCTAGAATAGGTTTTGGCTTATGTTCATATGCTTAATGGTAGGGACTTGAGGCACAATTGCTCTAGCCATGACCCTTGGGGAGTGATTCGTGTCTCGGATCTCTTAGTTGAGATTACAAGCACAATTGCTCTAGCCATGACCTTTGGGGAGTGATTTGTGTTTGTGAATCTCTTAATTGAGAGAATATGCCCATAACTTGAATTGGATGAACTTAATGTCTAACAATCAACTAGGTGTGCACTTGTATTTGGTGAACTAATAAGTACCTTATGTGATCATTATCATGCATCTCTCCAAACCACCCTTTTATTATTTGTCTCTTTAAACAC
The DNA here is from genome assembly GCA_954870605.1 of Acer campestre. Classification (NCBI taxonomy): domain Eukaryota; kingdom Viridiplantae; phylum Streptophyta; class Magnoliopsida; order Sapindales; family Sapindaceae; genus Acer; species Acer campestre. The sequence goes on along the minus strand of OX940800.1, from coordinate 59,669,316 downwards.
AATTCTCACCCTTCCATATTGTTTTTTATTTTTATTTGCATTATTTATTTTACGTTTCCACACACACCACACCGCAATATGCATACACCACACACACACCATTCTCACCACATCTGCATTCTATTTACATGCTTCCAATAAACACTAGAACTTGTTACGGTTGACGGATGACACCTCTCTATGGACGATACCCTTGCTTGCTGCTATACTAGTCTCTAGTCACTTGTACTAACAAGGTGAACTTTAAATATAAATGTTTTGACATGCAAAACGATGCATGTCTAGAATCAAGAAAATCCGCCAATATATTCAAAATCTCTGTGACTTTAACAACAACTATTTTCACATACTTCTCAATTTCAGCCACCACAAGTCCACAACCTCATGAAAATTCACCAATCTGGGAATTACTATCTTTGGTGAATTTGTCCAACTAATAACAACATATTTATTTTGAAATCTAAATAACAGTCGACGGCTGTTGGGATCTACCATGTTCATATACAGTACTACAATATATATATATGCATTCGATGCATCATGCATCATATATCGATTCAGATAATGTTACAGAGTATACGAATAATTGTGATTAGATACTCATGTCTTACGAGATTTGAATGGAAGGTGTGTTGGGGTTTTTGCCCTAAAGCTTGTAGTTTGTAAATGTGAATTGAACAAGAAATAAAAGAAGTAGTTTATTCATTCAAATTGTCTCATACATTTATAATAACATGTGTACTTAATATCCAAGATTGCCGGATGTAATTTCAAACTGAGTATATGAATGTCATATACAGATGGATTCAGTTTGAAAGGAGCAATCTAAAGAGTCCGTAGATAGCAAATAAAGCTGGGTACTTTATTTGTGGTCAATCTACAGTTGCGGTCCATTCCATAATGTACGGTGATCTTATCCTAGATCATTCATATGGAGATATGAGAATGGAGGCACCTTATATGATTTGATCATATAGGACTGGGCCATGATCTATATGAATCTCTCACCAAGATCCATTAAAAAATGAAATTCATATATATCAACAAATGATGGCTATATATGGGTGATCTTAATTCTGAGTGTCTTATCGACTCCTTCAGGTTAGATCTTGGTTTTTGATATACCATGGGTGAGATCGGAGTTGCATTCCCGGTCAATAACTTTGTATGTTGGAATCATGGTTTGGCTTGTGGCTAGGAATGTCTGCACACAATATTGGAATCCACTCCTTCTTGTAAGAAATAGATAGTAGTTCCCTTAAGAGTTGATTCGGGGCTTGAACAATATGAGCGCTCTCCTAATTCCGTAAGGAATGTAGGATTTATTGTTCATTAGAGAATCAATGGTACTTAATGGAAAGATATAATTAGAGGGGTTTAACGGACATTATGACCCAGCTCTAAATTATGAACTACCTGTGGAGGATTATACCATATGTAATAGCTATATCGATGGACACCAAGAATTATTGGTTTGTGTAAAAATGTCTACAGTTGAGAGAGTGCAACTTTGGGTTTTTAGTGGAATAACACCGAAGTTAATAATTATGAAATATTAATTAAAGAGTTTAATTATTTATTTCTAAGAATTATTGGAGCTCAAAATACTGTGGGTCCATTAGGTCCCCTTGCTAGCCCGATTGATTTAGGTAACAAGGGTCACGGTTAATTAATTGGATTGTCCAATTAATTGTGTTACAAAAGTGACATGTGTCTATTCGGGAATTAATTGAATAATGTGATTATTCAATTAATGAATATTAATGATTATGTTAATTAAATAATTAGATTATTTAATTGTGTAATTAATCATTAGATGGAGGGTGTTGATTGATATTTAATTTTGAATGAAGAAAAGATAATTTGATTATTTTATTTTCATTTAATTAAATATTTAAATTTGAATTTAAAAGAGTTTTGAATTCAAATTAAATCAAATTAATTAATTAATATCTTTAAAAGATATTCGATATCTAAAAAGATTTTATTAATTAGTTTAAGTTTAATATATATATATATGTGTGTGTGTGTGTGTGATATATGTGATTTTAAAGTTTGATTTTTTTATGTGTTGTATCGGTGACAATGTGACATACAAACAAACACACAAAAGAAGAAAACAGAAACAATGGTGCTGCACACAAAAAGAAAAAATAAAAAAAATGTTTTGTTGAGTTCCTTTTTTTTTTTTTTTTTTTTGGGTGTGGCCAAATTTCCAATTGAAAAATAAGAGTTGTTTTTCTCGTGTTGTTTCTACTACCTCCATTCAAGTTCCTGAGTACAGTGACGCGCTCACACGCCGTTGCCAGTTCCGGGAGATAGCGAGGAAGATCAAGTGGTTCAAATCAGGAGCAGATCGAATTAAAGTGAAGGAGCCTCCTACGTAGGTATGAAATCGTTTCACCTTCTTTAATTGTTTTCGATTATTACTGTACAAATAGGTTTAGTTTATAATTGCATTAAAAATTTCAAAAACCCTTCCGCTGCGCAATCTGTAAACCTAGGTACCTACAAGGTGCACAATATATTGAATGCACCCAAGACTTTTTCTCAGGTCATCAAATGAGGTAGAACAATTTTTTAGCTCATCATTATTAATTATTATGTCATTATTGTCCGCATTTTATAAATATAAACGGGACTTGTCTTGCATTACAGAAAAGACTAATTGCACGAGCGCCTCTAAGTTTAGGTATAATTGCATGCATATGGAACTTTTACCCATAATTACATAAATGTCCGCTGCCGTAAGTTAACTTCTATTAACACTAATCGTTGACCATAATTTTAACCCACAATCCTTCCCGATGGCCTGTTGATTAGATGCAACAGGCCATCGGGAAGGATTTTCGCTATTTCATCCAGGTGCAGTTTGCTTACGTTGAAGCCATTGTAGATGAATTGGTTTTCATCTTGAGCCAAAGCCAATGAAATCAAGGACAAATTGATCAAAAGCACACAAAAACAAAGTGGTCTAAGATATGCAGCCATGGGATGCTGGTGTCTGTGAGTGGTGATCTGCTTGAGCTTTTTGTTATGGGATGCTGGCGTCTGTGGTTGAACAGAAATAGGGTGGTTCATGGCGCTGCTGGGTGGGAGGCTGTGGATTTGGTGGCTTTGATTTCCAATTCGGTGGCCGAGTTTCGTGATGCTAATCAGCCTACTCACAAAGAAGTTCTCTCCCGCCAGCCGAAATGGAAGCCACCTGATCCAGGTTGCTTTAAGATTAATTGTGATGCTTCTTTTCGGCTGAGGGATGGGAAGGCTGGTGTTGGGGTTATCATCTGAGATAATTTGGGGAATGCTGTTGCTGCACGTTCTTCCCCTGTGCAGGGCTGTTCTTCAGTGGAAATTCTTGAGGCCCAAGCTTGTTTGGAGGGCCTCCAACTCGCTTCTGATCTTGGTATCACTGGGGTGGTTCTTGAATCCGATGCGGCTGGTGTCATTAAGCTTATTTCTGATAACATTATTCCTCGCACTGAGTTGGGCACTGTTATTAGTGAGTCCCTTGCTTTGGGCCCCTCTGTGAGTTTGCTGTCTGCGGTTGCCATTCGTAGAGGTGGAAATTCGGTTGCTCACAGTCTTGCGCAGCTCGCTATGTCTTTGGATGGTTCTACGGTTTGGGTGGGTGCTTTACCACCGAATATCTCCAGGCTTGTCTACATTGATGCTTCTTCTTCTAGTGGCCTTGGATAGTTGTTTCTTGTTGTCTCAAAAAAAAAAAAAAAAAGATATGCAGCCATGGAAGTTCAAAAATCAATCTGAGACTCTTGATTCATTAATATTCCAACTCTGAGACTCTAGTTCAGGAATATTTGTATAGAGAAACGTTGTTTATCAAGTTGACCCTTAAATTAATGGTCAACTTGTGACCAAAGATATAAAAGCAGTAACTAAAATAACCAGTTCAAACTTCCAATTCATGTAAGTCTGAAAAGATTCTTACTATTCATATACCCTTTTGCAAAAATAGTTTTTTTTAAAAAAAAAAATCACCAGATCAAAACACATGATCATGGCTCAATAATTTAATATGGATCGACAAAGATCATGTTGAATTTGAATAATGTATCATTTCGTGAAAGGTTGCAATAGATATTGATTAATTAACAGCATTAGAATATGTTATTGAGCTCTAATTTATTTTATCAAAATTTGATGGCCTCTCTTTTCTCTTATTTTATTTCTCCTTATCTTTTTAGTCAACTTATGTCTGCTTGATTTTTCAAATAAGAACATACTGATTTGTTTTATTGTCTGGATCATGCAAGAAAATTTAATCCCTTTTGCTTTCCATGTGAATTGAAATTTCAAGATTACGTGACAAATGGGGAATAAAAAATTGGCTTACTTGCCGGCTTATTATTCTGCTCACCAAACTTGTAAAATAAAAACAAATTGAAATATAATAAGTGTAACCTTTCATGGTCATGAAAGTTGTCGCTTGTCACTTATTACACATATTATAGTCTCCTCATCAACCTTGAATTAGAGCCAGTAACTGAACTTTGATCAATATTTCTAGTATTTAGAATTTGTTTAGTATGCGGGATAGGACAAGATAACATGGAACAATTTCCTCTTGTTCCACGTTTGACTCATCTTAAACTTGGGACATGGCAAGATAAGGTGGGATAAAAAACATCAAAATTTATCTCATCCAAGATCCCATGACAAGTTGCCCCATGCTATGTGACAACCGACAAGTGTCAAAAAGATAAATTTACCCTTTAAATTATCAAAAAATTACAAACATATCCAATATATTATGTATATAAATTTATATTATAATAATATATATAATTATAATATAAATTTTTATATATATTGCTAATATATATTATATATAATATATTATTGATTTTTTTTTGAAAATCAGAAAATTTATTAAGCCACCAGAGGCAGCAATCCAAATAATATATTATTGATATAGGAGATATTATTGAATATTTTTCTGAAAACTTTTTATTTTAAAAATATTCTTATAATTAATATATATTATGCTTCTTTTTATTGTATATTTAATTAGGTGATTAAATATTTTATGATTTGATTTTATTAAATCAAATCTTATTTCCTTATTAGATAGGTTTTTAATGTTTTAGTATTCTAGTATTTTTAATTTCCATTGTTATCTCAATTATCTCTTGTATAAGGAAATTGATGATTTTTTTTCTCATTATTTTTTTAAAACTATTTATTGTTTGATTTAATTGAAAAAATTAAATTTAAATAATTATAAATTTAATTAGTTTTATTTTTAAATTTAATTAATTATAATTTAATTAGTTTTATTTTTAAATTTAATTAGTTTTACTTTAATTTTTAATTTAATTAGTTTAAACAAATTAAATTAAAAAGCATTTAAAATTGCATCAAACAATCTTCCGATCTGATGCAATTATATATATAATCAGGGGATCTTAAAGTAATTTATCGTGACAGAAAATGGATGGCATTACAATTCCGTCAACTTTTACCAATTTATGAAAGTTCAGGAGGTTTAATGCCAATAAAAAAAAAATTGGGAGCACTTTGCTACCGTGCTATAAGTTCAGGAGGCATTGGTGCTATTAACCCTTAAATATTTTGTGATTTGATTTTATCATATCAAATCTTATTTCCTTATTAGATAAGTTTTTATTGTTTTTGTATTCTAGTATTTTTAATTTCCATTGTTATCTCAATTCTTTTATAGGGAAATTGAAGATTTTATTGTTTTACTAGTTATTTTATGTTTCTTTTAGATTTTTATTTTCCTATTTAAAGACGATGTACCCTAAAATGATTAATAAAAATTTGAGAGAGAGTATCTCTTTTTATCCATTTTCGGTACTCTCTTTTTTTATCCATTTTCGGTACCTTTGCAAAGGTCAACGAATTTGAAACCTATTATTCTGGTATCAATGCACGGATCAACTGAATAATAGTAGGATTCATTTCCGGTATTTATACGCGAATTAACGGATTTGAATTTGTTATCTTGTTCTATTTATCGATTTTTATGTGCGTGATTTTTCTGTTGCATCAATTATATTATATTATTTTATATAATGATATATAATATATTAAATATTATTACATATATAATATAATATATATATATCTTATATATATTATATATATTATTATATATTATTATTATTATTATATATAATTTTTTTTATATATATATACATTATTACATGAATGCTTTGAGATTGAGATGAAAGTAAATTATTTTGGAATATATATATACAGTATATATATTTCTAGGTAACTTGACATACATCAGATACACCAAATATATTATTCATCAAACTCAAGAGTTATTAACAGAACTCATACATCATAAATTCATAATAATATCAGGTTTCTGCCCTTCTTCCTAGTCTCAGATAACAATTCTCAAATCTAAACTAGTACCCATCTAACTAATGAACAATTCTGAACATATTAATGTACACGAATCGCGTAGGAAATTTGTTTGAACATTTACTATATTTGTATCAAAAGTAATATCATCACTTGAAAAATGAAAAGTTCATCTCTTAGGATAAATTATTTCATAACACAACATAAACATTTTTCTCATACACTGTTCAAAACTAACATGGATATATATACTAACATTTTTCTGATTCAACGGCCCGCTATGAGGAGTGAATCAGTGGTAGCAAACATGGTGTGAGAAGAGCTACTACTTTCAAACAACGAAGGAAACGGCATATCCGAAGCTTCAAGATAACTTGCTTTGAATGCATCAAGTAAATTGCTGCTATTAGGTGAGATATCTGGGAACTTAGCATCGCCGTCCAGATACTGCATTACGTACCTCATGCTAGGCCTGGCTGCTGGGTTCGGATGTGAACAAAACAGGCCTAGCTTCAGAACCAACTCCAGTTGCTCCTCCACGTAAAGACCTTCCAATCTCGGATCACTAGCATCAACAATAGCTCCTTTACTCCAGCAATCAATGATACAATCAACCAAATCTACCTTTCCAAGTTCTATAGGCCTCCTTCCGCAAGCCACCTCAAGCATAAAAGCCCCGAAAGCATATACATCCGTACTAGTTGTTGCCCGTCCAGTTCTAACAAGCTCTGGAGCTAGATAGCCAACAGTTCCTACTAGGCGTGTGGTTTGTGGAATGCTGTCATGATCATATAGCCTAGCAAGACCAAAATCTCCTAACTTTCCATTTAGATCAGCATCTAAAAGAATATTACCGGCTTTTATATCTCTATGTAAAACAACTTGTTCCCAGTCTTCATGGAGGTAAAGCAGGCCACAAGCCACTCCTCTGAGAATTCGAATGCGCCGAAACCAATTGAGATTTTGTCTTATATTGCTATATAAAACTTTGTCAAGGCTTCCATTAGGCATATAATCATAGACCAATAGAAGTTCTCCTTTTCGCCTGCAATAGCCCCGGAGTTGAACCAAGTTCCTATGCCTTAACCTTCCCATGCTTACAATCTCGGAAACAAATTGCTTCATCCCTTGTTTCTCGGAGTCATGGGAGACTTTCTTGACAGCGATTTGCTCATCTAAAGATGGTAGTAATCCTCTATAAACCTTTCCAAAACCTCCTTCTCCAATAACTTCACTATCTTTGAAACCTTTGGTTGCTTTGTAGAGAGTCTTGTAGGAGAACCTATGAGGACTGTATTCTCTTTCCCAGTCTTCATATACTTCCTCGTATTTCCTCTTTCTCACAATGTAAACAGCTCCACCGACTGTTATCAGCACGAGAACCACTGCTACAACCACGACAACTATCATTACTCCTGATTTCTGACTTACTTCCACGGGAAGTGTAGGAGGCGGAGGAAGTGAAGGAAGCTTTGAAACATCAAGATTTTCTGCTTTTCCACTTCTGTTGAAGCTCCATCCAAGAACGTAATGGTAACTTGTAAGCGCGCCAGTTGCTGCAGTGAAACCAACATACATATATTCCTGGAGAATCTGGGAAAGATCAATAACTTTCGACAAAAGAGGCCTGCTTGGTTTGGTGACTGAAATTGGAGCTATTGTTACATCGAGTAGCTTTTCAACACCATTATAGTCTATCCAAATCTGTATCGGTTTCCCACTTATGAGCATCAAGCTTTTGTTCTTCCCTTCTTCATCGGAAAAATAAGTTGCTGGAGCAGAATCATTAGAGATCAAGCTGTTCACATCGATCCCCACATGATTCTCATCGATATCTTCAAATATTGGGGTTTCTACGGTATCAAGCTCAACCGCCAAGACATGATTAGTTGGCAGGCCATTGTTTGATGCATTGAAGAGTCCTAAATATGTAGTTGCAGAAGCTTTACTGAAGTCCATAGACGGCGAGATGACAAAAGTCATACCATGGCCACTGAAGTTTAACAACTGTGGCACAATTGCAAACACAAAACATGTCGAAAACGAAAGAGACTGATCAGAGGAATAAGATGTGTTGAACTTGATTGGAAAAGGGTAGAAAGCGTATCCTCGTTGTAGTTCGGAAGTGTTTGTTAGCTGCAATAGACCATTTGAGTGGACAGTTGCATTTCCAGACAAATGCAGCTTAGCTTCAGGGAAGCCATTGTAGATAAACTTGTTTCCATCTTGAGCCAACACTAGTGTAATGAGAACCATCCAAAAATGAACACTAAGAACTGCTGCAACCATTGGAAAACACCAAGAACTTCTGATAATTAAGTCAAATTTTCAATTCTGAATCTGAAGATGCTTCTTCACTTGTGAAGAAACATTGGTTGATCAAATCCAAGCTGTCCATGTAAAGGAAGAGTCAACATTGGTGGCATGATTTTCGACTGTGGAAAAAGAAAAACATCATTTTCCACATTATTAAAGTGTTAACCTTGAAAAAATTCAGGAGCATGGCCCCACACAAGTTAGTAGTTGTATTAATTTGACGAAGAGTGGAGCCAATCTTATGCTTCATGTGTCTGATTCAGTTTGGATTGAAGTCTCAAACTGAGATTGATGATCATGCAAAATGTGTGTGATTTACTGTTTATTTGGAGGCCAAATGTGATTTATTATACCGTGAAGGCTTGATACATCTATGAAGGCGACTGGGCTGGAGCAGGCTAGCTCGATCTGAAGTTTTTCAGTTTGTTTATTGTTCGGATCTGGCCAAATCATGAGTTTATCATTATTCTGGCCGTATTGGGGCGGGCATAATGGAGTAACAAACATGAAAAATCCGATTATAGGGTTTAATTAGATCTAGCTTTGACCAAATCAAATTTAGATTGGGGTTTCATTGGATTTAAGTCTAAATAATTTTTTTAAGAAAAAAACACCTAACCATTTTTTTTTAAATTTCATATTTGAACACATAAGGGCGATCTCAAATGGATTTGAATTTGGGTTGAAATTCATTTCTTCTTTAAAAAGCTCGACACTGAATTTTGATAATGTTCAAATCAAATCAAAAGAGTTTTGGGCCGGACTGAATTTTACCCCAAGCACCTGAGTACGATTATTTTGATGCATAAATGATTATTTTGGGCAAGTAGAATCTCATTGTCATTGATTACCCATATCAATAATCGATAGTGGAATTTAAATCAACAAAGTCTTTTTACATTATTTGAATGGACTAAGTTATGATAAAGGGGAAATGTATGTAGATGAATTAGATAGGGCTTTTATTTTGTGTTGGATGTGTGGTTCTGTCCCACATCGTTAAGACGAACAAGCGTTGTGCCCTTTATAAAGTGTTAGGTAAACCTTAACCTTCAAGACCTCTTTTAGGTTAAGCCTATTAGGCTTACTAGTGATATTAGAGCATGTTTCGTCCTTAGGTACTAGGGTTTTTATTTCTTACTCCGTTCTAAGGACTAACTAATTGGCTTCTTTGAAGCTGCCCTCGAAGCCAAACGGAATCATAATCCATCAATATGAACCCAAGTCTTAATATAAGTGGTCAAGATGGGATCCGAAATGTAAGAAAATGGATTTGATTCGGATCTGATGGGGTGCAATCTTCTCCCTTTAACTGACAGCCTCACACTTGTTTCATTGGAGAAAATTGATGCATCTTTCATTCAAATGTGTAGCATGAGAAAAAAAAAATGTAACTTGCTATCCATATCGAATGCGACTCTCATATGAGTACCCATATTGATGAATTGAAAGTGACATTCAAATCAATTCAACCATTCACATCATTCGAATGGAAGAACACCTAAGTGGCAAGACTTTTTGGTCTTTTAAAAGAAGAAACATCACAAGAACCAATGCTCCAGATTACGGTCTTCTTACTCTGTTCAGGAACCCTACTGACTAGCTTTTTTGAAATCACCCTTGAAGTTTTCGGTCTCTGACAATGAAATGAAATGAAAATTGGTTTTGGAGAAAATTTGTCATAATTTCCAAACCATTGCAAGAAAAACCAAACTCTCATTGATTATAATACTCATATAGATGACAGTGACATTCAAATCAATTCAACCATTCAAGTTTCAACTCCCCCACTTGATTGCATTTGAATTTGTTATTTGTTATTTGATTTTTTTTTTTACGTAGTTGAGAAAGTTTTGACTTTCGTTATGGTCATAATTTTCAAAAGGGATTATTACTTTGGTCTCTAAGTTTTCTGGAAATGTTACTTTTTACTTTGAGTTTTGTGTATTAGTTTATTTGGTCCTCAACTTTTTAAAAATACATCAAAATAGTCCATCCGTTAGTTAACTATGGGTCAAAGTTAACGGATTACGGATCTAGGTTATTTATGTCCTCGACTTTTTTTTTTTTTTTTCAAGTATTAACATACCTACACTTATAAGTATACCAGTTGATACAGCGAAACCAACATACATAATCTAAGAGAATTTGAGAAAGATCGAGGCAGGCCAACAAGAGGGGCCTACTCGGTTTTTGTGGGAAGTTGATTAATGACATTCACATACCACCTCTACTCACATGCAACATGCAAGGTTTCCTTATAACTTTTAAGTAATGCTTCTACAAATCATAGTATAAAAGCTAGATGAGTATGTTTTATACATATTTATTACCCCTAAAAATATATTTATTATATTTATTTTATTTTAATTAGATTCATTTTTGGTAAAATAGAAACAAAAGGTATCTGAATTTGGAATGAAACTATATAGATAATTTTTGGAGTCAAATCAAGTGAATCAAGAATTTAAATTTTCAAGAGCCCAAGTTTTGACCCAAATAAAGAGCTAAAGCCCGTCATCAAATTCGAGCCCAAATAGAAATTCCAAGAAAAAGTCCAATTCTTATGCAAGTCAAAGCCCAAGCCAATTCAAGTCCAAGCAAAACAAAGGAAGCAAAAGCGTGCACGTGTGGATTGTGTGGACCAAGATTAAAAAGGTCTAATTGGGTGGCCTTTTTTTATTTTATTTTATTTTATTTAAGTCTGAATATGTCTGAAGTTGATTAAAGTTTGAATGGTGACTGAATCTGAAATCTTGATGATTTGTTTGTTTTTTATTTAAGATGTCTGAAAATCAATATCTAAAAAAAAGTATCATGACAATTATACCCTTGTAATTGTTAATAGATTTATGTATTTCTAATTGATATAATTCTATTGTTAATGTATCTTATAATATTTTTAGTTTAAATAAATTAAATAAATATTTGAAAGCTTCATTAAATTGAAAGTACAATTCATTCTTTTTTAATAAAAATAAATAAATGAATATTTTTTTGAAAGAAAATAAATGAATGTTTATAAATATAAATTGATGATTAGATTGAATATATATATATATATAACTAGAATTAGAATTAGAATTCTCTGGAAAGACAAGTATTCATCCAGATCTCCTTATCTCTCAAATCTCTTTATTTCTTTCTTCAAATCTTCAACAATAGTGCAACCATAAAACCATTGACCTACTCCTTCAGTGGAAAAGAAAAGGTCAATGGCCTCCTTCGCAAAGGTCACTTGCAAAGATCGATGGCTACTTGACATCAAAGAGTCCGCTGGCCTCCTCTCCTCCAACATCAAGGTTGTCAGCAACCTCTATGGTGAAACAAATGCCCAGATTTTTTTTTGAAATAAAAAACTATGGTAATTTTAAAAAATTTTAATGAGGGCATTTCTAGACGTAAGGTGTTAAAACATATCAAGATTTCCATTCTTTAGATAAAAGTCAGAAATTGTAGTATTTTTTTTCTCAGATGTTTTCAATGGTTTTTCAGATCTTATTTCATTTAAAAAACAAATAGAAATATCTTACTAAGACATTTTAAGGAACTTTAAGTTTTCAGATGGAAAAACAAACAGGCCCTTAGGTCACACCAAATTGGTGACCGTTGGGGAGAGAGATTATAAAAGCAAAAATAAAAAGACTTCTTGGAGTCAACGGTTTTTGAAAGAAAATATAGAAAAGCTGATGTGCGTGGAAGGAATGAGAGAATTGTGGGTGCGCGACTTGAAGAGAAAACGAGCATACCTGGTGACTTGTCGGCTTGGATTCAGACTAGCGATTGCCAACATAATATTGTTGTCATGCTAGGCTCCAATTTATTCTTTGTTCTTGACTTCACCATGTGTTTCTAATTTTATTTATGAGGTGTAGGATGAAACCTATTTAATATTGCAATTGTTTTGTTATTCAATGATAATTCCCAATTTTGATTTTAATGTTTATAATTCTTGTTTTCAGTGATTACCATAAATTAAATTGTTTCACCCTTAATATCATATTAATATTCTATGTAGTTCTGATTGATTTTATTAATCGGGCTTTGTGTTTTAACATTTAAATTTAAGAACCTTGATTATTTGTTTTCCGAATATTGGATACTTACAATACTTGGGTCTTATACATTAAGTTTTGAAATAAGAATTTACAAAAGATTAATTTTTATATGCTTAATTAATAAATCTTAAGAAAGCATTAGATTGATTCTATATTGCTACTCAGAATCTTGGGAGTCAATAATTCGAATAGTAAGACGTTGCATTGTTAATAACGGTGGATTCCGAACCTCGAACTTTTCTTCCATCAAGTAAAGTTTACAAATTCAGTTCCGTAATTTAGGTTTTTTTTTTTTTTTTTTTTGCGGCTCGGGGGGGGTGTAAGAGAGAAGGCTAACAGTCCCTTAAATTAATGGTCGCAAATTAGAATAAGTTTTGTATCTTCTGCTTAAGCCTTAAGGTGGTGGGCCAATGTTTGCTGGCCTCCAGGGTAGCACAAACCTCGGAGAAAGAATCCTAACGGCTCCTATGCAAGGACGGAGCCAAGTGAGGACGAGAGGGGGCCACTTCCCCCCCTGAAGTTTTATAGATTTTTAAAATTTACCCTAAGTTTTCATATTCTTATGTTTTAATCCTTATTTCATAATCCTTAAAGTTTTACATTTTTATAAATAAATCCCCTAAAGTTTCAGATTTTCATACTTTTACCCTTATTTGATATTTAAATTTTATAATTCTTTTATAAATTAAGTGTTAGTAATTTTCTCATAATCGCGTAGAAAATATATTTGATTCTAAATATATTATTGTTATTTCTTTATATCTCAAATATAAATCAAATCACAACATATATATTTTGTTATGTCAATTGTAATTTTTTGTATCAAAATTACACTTACTAAATTCTATATTAACTAATTTTATTATATCCTTAAAATATTTTCTCTTTCTCCAAATCTTACTTATCTCACACTAGTACCGATAAGTTATTTATATAGCTTTTTCTTTTAAAAAAAATGTGTTGATTTATATAATTAAAACATGTCAAGTAAACATAGTCATAAATTTATGTTTAATTATTAAGAATATTTATCAAGCATACTTTTATAATTTTTAACAATTAAAATATTTTTTGGATATTAAAAAGAGACTAGGATAATTTTTAAAAGTGAAATTTCATCATCTTAAATGTTTTTTTTATATAAATGCACAAATTAAGGTAATTTATCTCAATAAAATATTATTATTCATTTAAAATAATTAATGAAAAAAAAATTAATGTTTTAAAATATAAACAACATTTTTTTAATTAATCTCTAAGATATATGTCGATTTAACTTATTATTTCACGACGCCCCTCCTAGAACATAATCCTGGATCCGTCCCTGCTCCTATGCTGTGGTTCCAGAGAGGTGCCCGTTGGGAGGGTCCTCCCTTCACTTTATTGGGAACTTCAAATTATATAACCGTTGCAACTCCCTCCTTTTCTCATACAATTTCCTTTTGTTTGGTTTGGTTTGCTTTTCGAATTTGTTAGTACAAACAACCCAACCATGACCGTTGAAGTTAAAGTTGAAGAAACCCACATGGGCGGTGAAGAAGTTATTATTCCAACTCAAGAAGAAGAGCCCAAAACTGTTGAAAAGTGCTCTTCTTTTAAGGAAGAGAGCAATTTCCTCTCTGATCTCAAAGAATTTGAAAGGAAGGCCTTGAATGACCTCAAATCTAGACTTGATGAGGCCATTCTGGGTAACACTCTGTTCAACAAACCACCACCGCTGAATCTGAAAAGAAGGAGACAGAGAAACCAGTGCAAGAAGAAGAAGAAAAAGAAGCGAAAGCAGAAGCAGCGGAAGTGAAGGAGAAAACAGCTGAAGCAGAGAAGGACCATGAAGAAGAAGAAGAAAAAGGAGTCGAAATTGACAACAATGTCGAGCTTTGGGGATTACCCATTTTGCCTAGTAAAGGCGCTGAGGGAATCGATGTTGTGTTATTGAAGTTCTTGAGAGCTCAAGAGCTCAAAGTCAATGATGCCAAATCTGCATTGGATCTCCATTGGAAAAATATGCTTCTGTAGCAGATTCCGTCCACTCCAAGGTGTTCACATAGATTCCCACATGATTATCATCTATATCATTAAATTACAGGATTTTAATAACATCAAGCTCAACAGCCAATATGTGGTTTCCAGAGTGGTCGATGGTCGATGGTCGATGGTTGAAGAATTGAACAGTCCCAAATATTGAGCTGGAAAAGCTGTACTGAAGTCCATAGATGGCGAGATGACAAAAGACATGCCGTGACATTTCCAAGCAATTGACACAAGGTACTTCTTCTTCACAAAGCCTTGAATCTTCACTCTCCCAACAATACTTGCTAATAGAAAGTAATTGACCTCACAAAGTTAGTTTTGCTCTGTTTGCGTTCTTCTAGTTGCTGGTTTGCCCAGGTGTGGTAGCCTGGTTGGTGGGCTATTGTTTGGTGTTCGTTTTGGCTTGCTTTGTAGGGCTTTTTCCCTCTGTTTTCTCCTTTAATAAAGATGTAGTGTTAAGTCAAAAACGAAAGCAATTGACATAAATCATAAGGTACTTGTTATATGAAACCTTACCAAACATGGTATTGGACTTAAAATTAGTCTAATATGATCCCCTAATCTAGTCTTGTATCAAACACACTTGACGGAGAAAATTTAAAAAATCTTTTATTTTTGAGATTTTGTTATCTCGGTAGTGTTGATTGTGTCATTTTCTTATTTCCGGATATTTGCGGTACTTGGTTCCTCACCAGAACCTGGTTTTGTGAATGGCTTACTATTTTTTTTTTCTCTTTCTGTTTGTGTATGGTGTTCTATAGATTTGTATAAGTTTTTGCAGAAATTGTTATTGAGGTCAGTAGGTTTCAGGGACTAATGAAATTTACATGAAAATGAGATTATCAACTAATTTATCAGCCTAAGATTTGTTATTAAACCTTCAATATGCATTGAAAGGAAAAACAACAAAATCATATCTTCAACAAATTAATGTTTCAAAAACTACAAGTACCTATACAATTTAGAGAAGTAAGGATATCTGCAATATCTTGTGTTTAGTTGGTTCTGAAGGTGACTTCTGTGATGTACACAGTGGTAATGGAGCAGCTCTGGTTCTGGAAGCTCAGACTCAAGCTCAGCCTTCTTAGGCGGTATTTTGAAGCGAGTGAACTCATGATTTACCTACCCGAAGGTAACTAATTAAAATTTGAGTCTTGTTCTTTAATTTGCTGAAGTATTCTAATGCCTTTTGGGGAAAATCACCTCAACATAGTGATAGGATAAAACACACCAATAACAATAACAACAATATTTATCCTCTCTTGTCACACCTAATAGGAAGCAATTAAAATAAAGCAGCAATCAACACAACCACAAGCTCAATCACAAACACAAGAACACTAAGAATTTTACGTGGAAAACCTCCCCAATTTGAGGAGTATAAACCACGGGTCCTTCGAAATCTCCACTATCAAAATATAATGAGAATACACAAGTTCTCTTTAGTAAAACTAGAAAACTAGAGGCATACAACACAACAATCTCAATATTAACTAATCTTGGCAACACATGCAATATCAACAAGTAAAACAAGAGAGTTAGGATTACACAAACTCGAATCTTCTATTCTGGGTGTGTATCTCTCTGCAAAAAATTCCGAACATCGATCCAAACAGTCAAATCAAATAACCACAAGTGAAGAACGTTCTGTCCAAATTTCAGCACAAATGGACAACAGATCAAAGCGATATCTCTCTTTGAAGAAGACTGCGCAATACCTCTCCTGTTTTCTGTCCAGCCCTGTTCGGAACTGCAAATCTCTCAACAGGGAGCTCCGTTTGACAATTCCACTAACCATAATGTAGATCCTTGAGTGGTGAATACGCCTGCCAAATTTGAGGTCAATTAGACCACGAATTGACCTCCGATCAGCCCTCTGAAGATTTCTGGACAGCAGCCTCCAAACCCAGAATTCTGCACTCTTTTTTTTCTCTCTTTTCACATACACTAATTACTCTCTTCTCTTGTCTTGTCTCAGCTAATCTAATTTTCAGCTAGGGTTTTAACCCTTCTATACCACTTGTAAAATGACTTAAAAGTCCTTAGGTCATCCACATATATTATGTGGGATTTACCATAAAAGAATGATAAATTCATTTTGGGCCATCTCCACATTTGGAGGAAACCCAAACCAACAAATCTTCTTTTCATGCAAGATCAAAGCACATTGATGTGAGGTATCATTGGATAAGAGATGTTATTAATGACAAGTTGTTTGAGCTTGAGAAAATCCATACCGATCATAATAGCTCTGATATGTTGACAAAGGCACTATCGAGGGAGAAGCTTGTAGTTCGGTCGCCGGGATGGCGAATCCCTCCATATAGTCGAAAAGAGGGAGATTTGTTGGGTTGGGTTTCCTCCAAATGTGGAGATGGCCCAAAATGAGTTTACCATTCTTTTATGATAAATCCCACATAATATGTGGATGACCCAATGACTTTTAAGTCTTTTTACATGTGGTATAAAAGGGTTAAAACCCTAGCTGAAAATTAGATTAGATGAGACAAGACAAGAGAAGAGAGTAATTAGTGTGTGTGAAAAGAGAAAGAAAATAGTGTAGATTCTAGGTTTTGAGGCTGCTATTCAGAAATCTTCAGAGGGCTTATCGGAGGTCCGATTGACCTCAAATTTGGCAGGCCTATTCACCACTCAAGGATCTACGTTCTGATTGGTGGAATTGTCAAACGAAGCTCCCTATTGAGAGATTTGTGGTTCCGAACAAGATTGAACAGAAAACAGGGGAGGTATTGCGCAGTCTTCTTCAAAGAGATATCAGAGATATTGATCTGTCGTTCGTTTGAACTGAAATTTGGACAGAACATTCTTCACTTGTGGTTATTCGATTTGACCATTCAGATCATTGTTCGGAATTCTCTGCAAAGAGATACACACCCAGAACAGAGGATTCGAGTTTGTGTAATCTTGTCTCTCTTGTTTTACTTATTGATATTGCATGTGTTGTAGTTAATCTTAAGATTGTTGTGTTGTATGCCTCTAGTTTTACACTTGTGTATTCCCATTATATTTGATAGTGGAGATTTTAGAGGACCCGTGGTTTTTACTCCTCAAATTGGGGAGGTTTTCCACATAAAATTCTTGGTGTTCTTGTGTTTGTGATTGAGCTTGTAATTGTGTTGATTGTTGCTCTATTTTAATCGCTTCTTATTAGGTTCACACAAGAAAGGATAAATATTGTTGTTGTTATTGGTGTGTTCTATCCTATCACATATATACTTCATGATTATTAGCTATGGAATCATTGCTTTACTTTTTTAATTTTTGCAGGAGAAATCATAGATATTTCTAGGCCTATTGTGTCAAATAAGGCCACACCGGCTCTAGTTTTTTCGCAACACATAAAAATAAGATTAGCTTTTACAGTGTAGAGTTAGAAAAGAATTCTAGAATTCACAGCAAGATATGGATACAGTACATATCAATCTCTGTAGTCCTTTCTCCCCTCCTTCTCCACTTTCAAACTGTTAAAGATAATGAATTAAAACAAGTTTCTCAGCCTCTCTATTCTGGTCTTGCAATGCGGGTGCAGAATATCAACAATGGTTAAGCTCACATCAGAAAGTATTCAGATAGCAGAGATAGTAAAGTTAGTTAAGAAGTTTGTTAGGAATCTGCTGACATGGCAGCACATGTTTATTGTGCATTGATTATCAGAAAGTTAGTTAGAATGATTCACTGATTGTATATATATACTTTGTATCCTCTGAAGAAAATATCAATTGAAAAGCCTATGAGCTTAAGAAAGCCATCAATGGCATCTCTGCAGTTTTACATCTCTCTCAATAATCTCTGCTAGACATTTTGTCGAGCACTTGCATACATTTCTAAACCTTCTTCATTTCATCTATTACACTTAAGAAACTCGGATATCTTCACACAAACTAGCCATAGACTTTATGTTTACCTTCATTGCCCTTAAGTATTGTAGTAAATATTTGATACATGAAATTGTCTAGAGTAACAAGCAGATAAACTAGAAAGCAGAGTTTCAGCACACACAAAGTAATTCTTTAATGAGCTGCATGCTCAACTACACCAAGGCATACGATTAAGAGAAATTGGATGACAATGTAAAGTTTGAGAAGAATTCAGGATCCAATTTTGGAATACAGATCGGTAGGAAAAAGGTTTTTAATACAACAGAAAGTGCTTCTACAATGTGAAAGAGGCATTGGATGATACTAGAAAATTATTTTCAATAAAATTATGAACTTCTACGCCTAAGAACTGTTGACTGCTGCATTTATTTTCCGCTTAAAATAATTCTAGTTGAATTTAACAATCTGAATCTTCAAAAGACTCTTATATTTTTACTCTTCAAATGTCTATTTGCTTACCTATGTGGCAATTTGAGGAGTGAAAAAAGAGGAATCCTTCCAAAAGACTCTTCAATTAGAAATATGTTTATATTATTTTAATGAAAGCACTCAAATTTCTCTCACAATAAATCTAATTACCCTCCATTTTTTCAAGTTAGAAATAATAATATGTTATTATTAAATATGCAATATCAGTCTCATTTTAAAGATCTAGATGAGACATTTCTAATGGTACAATTTTTATGATGATAACATTTATAAATTAAAACTTATTATATATTAATTAAATTTAATTTAAAATATAAAAATATATATATATATAGATGTCAAATATTAATAATGATGTGATATAAAAAATAATTTACCCTTGCACTTATGTTTGGGGAAATAATCGTATTTACCCCTGTAGTTTTCCATATTAGACACTTTGCCCTCTCTAGTTTTAGTAATGGTCATTTCCCTCCCTAAAAACTAAAATATTAGACATTTTGCCCCCCTCTAGTTTAAATAATGGCTATTTTTCCCTTTGAAAACTAAAATATTGGACATTTTCCCCCCTAACCGTTAGGTAGTCCGTTAGTAAACAACTTTGACCGTCAAAAAATCAATTAAATGACCTTATTACCCTTAAACACATTAGTTATGCCCCCTAATGACACCACTAATTGTTTTTAAGGAAAAAATCAGAAAAAAAAAAAAATTTAACTAATAAAAGTATTTTTTTAAAAATAATTGAAAATAAAAATTTATAAAATTAAATTAAACTTTTAAAAAAAAAATAAGTATTTCAAAAAAAAAATATTAATGTTTCTTCAATATTTTTATATTAATTGAAAAAATTAATTTTTTATATATTTCATTCTTTATATATATGTTTTTTAAATGAAATTTTTATTTTTATATTTCATTCTTTATATTAATGTTTCTTAAATAAATTATTCAGTATTTCAAAGAAAATAATAATGTTTTTTTACATTATTTTTACATTAATTAAAATTTTTAATTATTTTTACTGTTCATTCTTTATGTTAATGTTTTTTAAATGAAATTTTTATTTTTACATTTCATTATTTATATTAATGTTTTTTAAATAAAAATTTTATTTGTACATTTAATTCTTTATATTTATTTTTGTTTAAATAATTTTTTTTATTAAAGTTTAATTAATTTTTTTAATTTTTTATTTTCAATTATTTTTTAAAAAATACTTTTAGTAGTTTTAATTTTTTTATTTATGATTTTTTTTTTCTTTAAAAACAAATAGTGGTGTCATTATGGGCATAACTAATGTGTTCAAGGGTAATAAAGTCATTTAATTGATTTTTTTATGGTCAAAGTTGTTGACTAACGGACTTCCTAATGGTTAGGAGGCAAAGACTTCCTAATGGTTAGAGGGCAAAATGTCTAATATTTTGATTTTTAAAGGGGAAAATGACAATTACAGAAATTAGAGAGGGCAAAATGTCTAATAGTTTAGTTGGAATAAATGGCTATTACTGAAACTAGAGGGGGCAAAGTCCACTTAATGCCAAAAATAAACTCCACTTAATGCCAAAAATACATTTTCTTTAATTATACTGTATTGTATTTTTGTAAGTATACACCACTTATAACTATTATTATGTTATTTAATCAACTTTATTATTATTTCAAATTTTATTGTTATCTTTAATTCTCTTATCGGTTTTTTCAAAATAAAACTCCATTTTTCGTTATTTATTTTTCGTAAAAATCCATTTTAAGATTTATTATTATTATTATTGGAAAACCACTTTCTCTTTGAAAGAGTTTTAAGGATGCAAGATTTGTGCTATATATATCCCAATTTATATGGAAGTAGATAGGTGTTAAAATGATATTTTATTGATAAAACAAAAAAAAAAATCTAAAGTGTATTTGAAAGAAATAAAAATATATAGATAATATTGTTAATTTAAAAATATGTTTATATACATAATGATTGATTTTTTTCTTCTAATAAAATCATAAAAATTATTTTAAAACTTACTTTTTTTCCAACTAAATTTGTCTCCTAATTTTTATTTATTTCCCGTACTTAATAATCAATTTGTATTTCTTTAAAATAGATTGAAAATATATTTAAAAGAGAATCTAAAGTTTATTGAAATAGAAAGAGCTTTTATGATATATATTAATATCAAACCATTAATACTAAAAAAAAAAAAAAAAAAATTATAAAAGATTAAAATAAAAAAATAATTAATAATTATTAGTGAGTGTACTAATAAATAATTAGTCATCTTAATAATTTTATTTGAAAGTATTATTAGATTTTTAAAAACATATTAATTTAAAGTATACATATAATTTTTAAAGGGTACAAATAGCATCGCTCTTATAATAGTTTAAAGGGTATAAATATCGTTACTCTTAGATGGCGTTTGGTTAAATGACGGAATGGTAATCGGAATGAGAATGGGAAGGGAATGGAAAGCTGATTTCTTTGTTTGGTTGGGACTTTAGAATTAACATCTGAATCAGTATTATTTTGTTTGGTTAACAACTGAATATAATAGATTAACTGTATTTTGACCAAAATACCCCTAATTATAAAATATTCATAATAACATGATATATTATGGATAATAATAATAATAATAATAAAACATAAAAGTATATATAATATTATATTGATATATAATATTATATATGTTATTATAATATAACATATAAAATATATATATTATAATAAAATAATATACATTACATAATAATATATAATATAAATATTATTATATATATTTTAATATATGTTTATATATAATATAATATATATAATATATATTATTTATTAGTAATATTAATATTATTATATATTATATAATACATATTTTGGATAATAATAATAATAAAATATAAAAGTATATATTATATATATATTATTATGTTAAATAATATATAATATAATATTAATAATATATATATTATTATTATATTATATTAAATAATATATAATATATAATACATGTAATACATATAATATATTATTATATGTATTACATGTATTATATATTATATATTAATATATTAAATAATATATATTATATATTTATATATTATTATATTATTATATATATTAAATAATATATATTATATATTTATATTATTATTATATATTATATATATTAAATAATATTATATATAATAATATATTTATATAATATATTATTATATTATATTATATTATATTATATATATATAATATATAATATATGTATTATATATTATATATTAATATATTAAATATTTATATTATATAAACATATTATTAAATATAATATAATACATATTATATTATATTTATAATATATAATAATGTAATATATAAATATATTTATATATCGTTATATATATTATTAATACATATTATTAATACATATATATTATATAATATATATTTATAATATAATATATAATGATAATATATTATTTTTAGAAAAGAGGGTATTTTTGGAATATAGTTTTGTGCATATGAAGGCTTTTGTGGAATAATATTTTTATATTAGAATGAAATGGACATTCCATTGGTTTTTGGATGGAATGCCCATACCATTGAATTTTAGCCAACCAAACATATGGAATGAATTCCATTCCTTTTCATTCCTTTCCATTCCAACCAACCAAACACCACCTTCATTCTATTATAAGCAAAAATAGCTTGAGTTAGAAAAGTGTTTTTTTATTTTATTTTGAGCAATACAATTACCCAGAAATTGGGCTGAGAACCCATGACTGGCCCAAATCTTGCAGGCCCAACAAGGCCCAGAACATATTAAACCCACAAGCATGTTTCTATTGTGGGCCAAACCCAAGCCATCGTGGGCCGAAGCGAGCTCAATTAGTTCGGCCCAATAGGGAGATCTATAAACCCAAGAAACTGATTTTCGGCTTATGTGGCTATTTACAAATTTTAGGTGAAAAAAAAGTGTATATTTATATATTTGAGGCAATGGTATTTTTAAACTTTTGGATGAGAACCTTAATAAAAGGAATTATTTATTACATTAAGAAAGTTAATTCCAGATAAGATATATAGTAGTATTGCAATCCTTATTCTTTAATTAACAAAACAGTTTTGACTTGATACACATGGTCTCTTCATGATCATCTGCATTTTAATTAAACTGATGAAGAGATCGATGGAATTGTGTGTAATTAAAGCTCTTGCTTGACATCATCAGTACTCTTCAACTGAGCTGACCCACTGTCTCCTCCAGCAATGGTAACCACCCTAGGACCTTTGATTTTGTCAGGTGACAACTTGGACAAGGTCAAAGTGAGCACACCATTATCAAGCTTAGCCTGGACAGAATCCAAATCAACATTGTCAGGCATCTTCAACTGCCTCCAAAACTTGCCATAGGATCTCTCCACTCTATGCCAGTGATCACCCTTTTTCTCTTCCTCTCTCTTCTTCTCTCCGCTGATTCTCAGCACCCGGTTCTCTTCCACCTCAATCTTCAGCTCCTCCTTGTTCAACCCTGGTACGTCCAGCATGATAACGTGTCCCTCTGGTGTTTCTTTCCAGTCTACCCTGGCTAGAGTCGGAGAGATCCCTGTGTTCTCATCCCTCTCAACCCCAAACGGGATTTGTTCCAGAACACGAAACGGGTCGGCCCAGATGTCAGATAACAGACTTCCTGGAGGATCAACCAAGGGCAGCAAAGCCCCGTAGGATGAGCCAACAACACAAATTAAAGCTAACAGCAAGTAGTAGACGAGGAAGGATTGTTGTCTCATTTTCACTAGTAGTGAGCAGCGATCTTCGTTTGATGTAAGAAGCACAGTCTAAGTAATTAGATTTAGATGGGTGCGGAAATACGATCTATGAAGATGTATATATATATACAAGTGAAAGAAGGTTCCTGAAAATTCTAGGGGAGTGAAGGACTAGTGTAGTGTAGATAAATGGAGAAGGTTCCAGTTTTATGCATATATACTCACTGCATGTGTAAAAGCTTACTTAATGCAACACTCTTCTCGCATGTTCTACACCCTTCCAAGGGGTCACAACTCACAAGCATTTGATGGATTGTTAAGCACACCCACTTTCTAAATGGGTGTAGTGCATTTCGCACTATTTAGTTAACTTAAATGAAGCCCAACAATTGATGGTGGAAGTCCAAAAATGCAGTGTTCTTATATTGGGCTAACTAAAGCGGTCGTTCCTCGAAGAGACCATGATCTGTTGTTGTGGCTTGAACTGTACGGCACTGGTAGTGCTTGCATCGTGAGACATTTTTTTGGTTTGAAATCAGTTTTAACTAAAGCGGCCTGTCCTGTATCGTTTTATAAGGGTGTTTTTGTTTTTGTTTTTGTTTTCCAAATCCGATTTCGAATACGCGTTTGTTACCGTTTTTTATTTTGTTTTCCATTTTATTTTCCAAAACAAAAACAAAAACAACAATAGTGTTAAAAGTGAAAAATTTTCAAAACAACTTTTTGATGTTTTTCATTTTGTTTTTCGTTTTGTTTTTCACTTAAAATAAAAAACTCAATTTTCTTTTCTTTTTTTCTTCCTTTCACCGATGTTCTTCTCCTTCCTCTCCTTCTCTCTTCTTCTTCCTTCTTCTTCCTTCTCCTTCCTTCCTCTTCTTCTTCTTCCTTTTTCTCCTTCTTCTTCTTCTCCTTCTCCTTCTCCTTCTCCTTCTTCTTCCTTCTTCTCCTTCCTGTCCGTCAGATCGGCCGCCGTCCGTCAGATCTTCTTCGTCTTCTTCTTCTTCTTGAGTTAAATAATAAAATTCAACTTATTAATTTTGGCCTGTAAAATGCTACCAGACGCGTATTTGGATTTCGAAAATGAAAACGAAAACACAATGAAAACGAAAACACAATGAAAACGAAAATGAAACCAAAAACACTGTTTTCGTTTTCATTTTCATTTTTATTTTCGAAAAACAAAAACAAAAACAGCCTTTGAAAAACGTTACAGGACGGGCCCTAAGAGTTTTGGGGGTTTTAGAGGCTTGAAAGAGAGGGTTAATTAGATGATTAAAGCTTAAAATTTTAGAGAGAAAATGAGGTGTTGATGAACAAATAGAATATGTAGAACAAGCTGAGAGTGATGAAAAGAGTGCTTGAGACATTGGTCTTTCTTGAATTTGTCCCACTAACAACATCGTATCTATTTATTTATTTTGATTTATTTTGAAGTCCGACAATATCTAAATTCTTTGGTGCATGCAGTATGCTAAGCTCATTTATCTTGTTCTAACAATATCACCCATTGATGCATTAATTTAGAGAGTTTCTCCTTACAATCTACAAATTATTTATTTACACTCCAATTAATTTTTTTTTTTTATTAATGACAATTTTAACTTGAATTACTAAACAAGATAAAAAATTCTAAAGACACTCTAAACTAATTAAATTATTATAAAAGAAATTATCTCTCCTAAATCATCATATTAATATTACATATTAAACTCTCTCTCCTAAATTTGTTATTACCATATTAAACACTCTTTCCTAATTACTCTCTCTCTCTCTCTCTCTCTCTCTCTCTCTCTCTCTCTCTCTCTCTATATATATATATATATATATATTTAAAAAAATAAATCATATCTCCATACTTTCTCAATCAATCTCTCATTAGTAGTTAAAAAAAAAAAAAAAAAAAAACTTATGAGTATTTTGGTTTTTTACTAACATTAATAAATATATATATATATATATTTAAAAGTCAATACAAATAATTTGCTTTAAAAATTAAAATAATAATAGATAAATGAAAACTTGGTTTGTTGCAACTATATTCGATTAAGCTCAAAACTTCTAAGACTAATGAAAAAATTAAAGTTTTTTAGGCAATCATATACCTACAAAAGTAATAAAAAACATTTTCATATTTCAATTTATTTTTTTTAAACAGGGTACTTGTTTTTTTTTTTTTTTTTTTTTTTTTTTTTTTTTTTTTTTAATAGATACATATATACAGTTCCTAAAAATTAATCTTATTCGTAAGTTTTTTTTTTTCTTAACTATTAGTCAATGAAGATAGAAAATTAGAGATATGTAAATGGAGGAGAGGGAGTTTAATATGGTAATTAAAAATTTAGGAGAGAGTGTTTAATATGTAATATTTAATATAATAATTTATGAGAGATAATTTTATTTTTTTAATAATTTAATTCAAAAAAGATTACTCATGATGAATCCAAAGGCTACGATGGTTTGTCCTAACTTTTATTAAAATAAAATGAAGTGTCTTTAGAAATTTATTTTTTAAAATGAAGTATCTTTAGAATAGGAGTGACAAAAAATAAAAAGGATCATCTTAGAACAAAAGGAAGTGTCTTTATAATTTTTTTTTTAAAAATTTTAAATTTTGAGAATCGTGTGTCTTTAGAAAAGAAATGTAAAAAGAAAAAAATTGGATTGTCAAAATAAACTCTCTTAATTTATTATGTATTGTGCATCTTCTATTCAGATAGAACAATTTTTTCTAAGCTCATCATTAGTAATTATTTAGTATTGTACGCATTTTATACAATATAAACGGGATTTATTTTGCCTTAGAGAAGCCATGATCTACGCTAATTAAACAAACCTGTTTGATGCAAAACAAACAAATAAAGATTTTTTAAAATAAAACCTCAAAAAATCAAATATATCTATCTAAAATCATATGTATTTGACGGTTGAAAATATGGCGTCTGCATTTTGTTAAAATAAGTATACACCAAAACCATTTGGGGACTCTCCTTGGAAAACGACGGATATTCTTCACAGTGCAAGCCGAGTGGATTCAAGTTAGCGACAAATAGGGATTTACATACATTTCAGAGGAATAGATTTTAACATTCATTTAAATGTTAGAAAAATCTCAGTTATTTGATACAAAAACTCATTGAGATCTATTTTACGAAAATATAATATAAAACGATCTTAACAAAACAAAACAAAGCAAAAAAGCGAAAAGGCTAACAATAATCAAAAATGAAAAGTATCTGAGTACATAAACACATTATACTGTATATAACTGAAACTTAGAAATTGGAAACAGATGTCTATATCTCATATGTTTAAGCACACATTTCGTCCCCAAAAACATAATGCTCAAAAGGGTAAATTATTAATTTCATAACAACCACCTCCAGAATGCCATCAGAGCTGAAGGCAAGTTTAGGCGTTTAGCCATGTGGGGGTCAACAGGCCCCGGTAGAGTAAACAAAACAGTGATCAGTCCAGGTGAGGATAGTTGCTGGAATATCATCTGGTGCCCATCTGATGAGTATTGCATAGCAGCAGCCGAGTCTGTTGTAATTGGTACTCCTTGTATGCATACCGTTCCATCGAATCTGATCACACACTTCAAGATACCTGTCAACACAAGCATTATCTACTTCTAGAAGTCTCTAACCAAAGAAAGACTCTAGAGCATGCTTGCACGTATCTAGATGCATGTAGGAATGATCTAGATAGATGTAGATACTTGTATAGAGAATTCTAGGTGTTGTAAACACTTGTAGAGAATTTTAGAAACTTGTAGATATTTCCGGAGGCAAAACCTCTACCATTGGATTAAATTGATCCTAGCCATTCATTGAGAAGGTAAATTCACTGTAAATAGTCAACCCCTCTCATTTGTAAAGCATCCAAGCCATATTCACTCAAACCCTTGTAAAGCTTTCCTGATAGCAATACTAGCATTCTTTACTTTCCATCCAAGCTCTTCTATTCTCTTTCTCTAGCCTCTCTTGTGTATGAGAGTGACTCTCCAAAGCTTACTTAACAACATTCACCCAGAAGTTACCTAAGTGCCGCACGGGATCCGCTGCGAAATCTGCCCGTGACAGCACGTAAACCATTATTAGTGATTATGATTGTTCATGGAATTTAAAGAAAGTAAATAAATCCCAAAAAGATTTAGAATATTCAAAGACTGGATCATCAAACAAAGGATTTCCCTCACCCAATCGCTTCAGAGTATGTGTTGTCAAAGTTTGAAGGATTTCAAAATTCAACTACCGAAGGTAAGAGTTTCATAGCATCTATGCACCACCAACACATAATATACAGGCGAAATGTGACATGAAAAGTATGATGCAGATACGATAGCATCGATGCCACATTAATTAATCTGTAAAGTAAATAAGCAAGCATAACTAAAACATAAATTAGTTTATAGCTTTACTATTGAGATTTGTAAGCAACTGCAAACAAACACATGAACTCTTTAACGTAGCCTACCTAACCCCATATTTTTTTTTGTTTTTTTTTTTTTTTTTGAACTGCACATCTTTATTAAAGGAGAAAACAGAGGGCAAAAACCCTACAAAGCAAGCCAAAACGAAAACCAAACAAAAGACAACAAAAGCCCACCAACCAGGTTACCACACCTGGGCAAACAGACTCCACCCAGCAACTAATTAAAAGAACGCAAACAGAGTAAATCAGAGCAACACCCGCAAAACTAAACACCAACAACACAAAACACACAGAAAACAACACCACAGCCGCATACACACATAAATGTTAGAACAATCAATTAGTAAGCGTGTAAAGAGAAAAAAAATGGGACCTGACAAGGATGTCAAGCTTGTTATCAAACAATGAAGACAATGTCCCTATCAATTGCTCTGTCTGAGCTCAAACCGACATGTTACATCGAATCGAATGCACCCAAGACTTTTCTACTAAGCACATCAAACCAGTAGAACAATTTCTTTTGTGACATTATTGTGCACAATTTATAAAATATCAACAACACTTGTTTTGCATTAAAGAAGATATAATCTATGCAAAACAAGCTTTTTTGATGCAGAACAAAACAAATAAAGATAAATAATTATAAAAAAACTAAAAAAAAAAATCAAATGTATTTGACGGTTAAAAACATGAATGTTGTAGGTGGTCGACCTACAATCGATGTGGATTGGGTCGGGATTTGTTAGGCTCAGTGCAGCTAGGTTTAAACCGTCAATCGGAAGTTACCACTTGACAAGCTTTCGAGAGGTATTGGTCGTACGACTTGGCGAAGTTACCTTCTTCAATAAACCTGCAAAGAAAGATCTGCAAAAGCGAGAAATATAATAGAAATACAATAGAACAAGGAAATTGGGGTTGAATTCTTAGCCTTATGTATGTTTGGGCTGAGCAATAGTATAATAATGACCGTGACAATCAACTTCCGGTGGCCGGGATTTCTTAGTGCAGAATTTTAGTACGCCTTTATAAGCTTTTTTTTTTAATTTTTTTTCTCTTTGTAAAAGTGTCTTTCTATTTATAGGAGGCTACTAGTTAATGTTTAACCAGATCATGGGCAGATCATGGGCGTGATTGTTGGAGATACTCTCCCAAGAATCTCGTTTATTATGCAAATCTCTTCAACTGCTGTTTGACTGGGTCTAAAAACGACCAAGTCATGTAGCTGCTTCTCCTGTTGGGCCAGTCCAACTAAAGTGGGCCCAAGTGAATCGAGCCTGGGCTTTACATTTTAGGCTTGTCGGCCATTTTTGGCTGCCACAAATGTTTACATTTTCTTCAAATTACTATACATAAAACCGATTGTTTTCAAGAATGGGCACTTGCCTTTGAAAAAGATAGATATTCTTCAAATATACATTAATGTGATGCACGCAGATAGATTCAAGTTCGCGAGAAATAGAGGTATGCATACATATATACACACATTATATTTCGGAAGAGTTGATTTTAACATTCATCTAAACGTGAAAAAATTCTCGGTGATTGAATATATACACAGTACTAATTACATATTTACAGCAACTACAATAAGATTTTCATTCATGTGCACAGTGACATACATTTATAATTTATTACTAAATATTTGAAAACAATAATCATATCTCATGATTCAGTTGACATTGAAGCCATGGATGAGGGAATTCATGATGCTGATGATCATCATCCAGAATTGAAGTACGTCCTCCGGCTGTCTCCGGCATCTGGCATTGGTGTTGTTAGCAAAGATGCAAAATCTCAAGGCATGGATGATGGAAGTCATACTGCTAAATCAATCTGTTGTTTTAGAAGGATCTGGAAAGGAATTAGCTCGCACTACGCCACCTATGGGTCAAGTTGACATTGGTGATAACGAAAATACTTAACTTTTCCGAGTTTTGCAAGTAAGGTTTTGGATCGTTATTTTATATGTTCCTGATGAATCGTTATTTGAAACCTTTAATCCCGATTCATGAACATATAAAACAACGATTTGAAACCTTACTTTGATTACTTCGGATTTCAGGATGCAAAACTCAGAAAATGTAAGAATTTTTGTTAACACCGATGCCAATTAGACCCGTAGAAGGTGCAGTGCAAGCTAATTCCTTTTGCAGATCATTCAAAAACAACAGTTGGATAAACATAATCAAAAGCATGACTTCCGTCATCCATACCTTCGAATTTTGCAACTGTGCTAATAAGTTAACACCAATGTCAGAATTGTTACCGATAGGTTTTTGGTGGGCAAAATTGTGATGTGGTGTGGGTATGTTGTCCGAGCCTCAAGTGATGAGACAGGTTGGATTCTTGTCTAATTTATAGTACACACTACACCAGTTAAGGCAAGTAAAAGTACAGGCACAAGACAGTCAGGCTTCTATCTGATAAGGAAATACGACGTGTATTACTTAAATGGTTACAAAATCACCCCTCACATTTCCCATATATGTAGGTGGAAATATAGGAAATACCACCATATCCGGAAACATATCCTCCGGATATGGGAGTTATTCAACCATATTTGTTATATCGATCCTTTCAAGTTATGGATTATATCAATATTTTTGTCTATTCTTGTCAATTTTATAGTATACACTACACAAGATAAGTAAAAGCACATATACAAGATAATCAGGCTTTTGTCCAATAAGGAAATACCATGTGTACTACTTAAATGGATACAAAATCACCCCTAACATTTCACATATACGTAAGTGAAAGTATAGAAACAATAATGCTACTTTACTCAAATTTGGTGTCCAAATAATGTGGCATCATTGTATTAGATTTACATGATTTAAATGGATAGATTATGGTATTGCCACATCATTTGAGCACCAGATTTGGACACCAAATTTAGACAAAGTATCATTACTCATTTATATCCTTCAGATATGGGGGGATAGTGAACCATATTTATCTGGTTACGGAATATATCGATATTTTGATCCATGGGCTCCCCCCCAGGGGTCCACAGGAAAAAAAAAATTAATAGTTAAAAAAAAATAATTTAAAAAAAAATATATGTAAATGTACAATTTAGTACTATTAATTTCACATTTTTGTAAGTTGGCCCCCCCAATTTTACACTCCTAGTTCCGCCCCTACGTGTACTATTTAAATGGTAACAAAATCACCCCTAACATTTCCAATATATGTAGGCAGAAATATTGGAAATACCTTCATATCCTTTGGATATGAAGATATTCAACCATATTTATTATGCTGATCCCTTCAAGATATGGATTATATCACTATATTTCATTCTAAGTAAAAAAATTTACTTGGCAATAACAAAGAAAAGAAAACTGAAAATCATGGCACTGGTCTTGGAACTATCGTAATTAAGCATTGCATTTGTGATTTTAGAGTACCTTTTCCAGGTTTGCAAGACGTTTTTTTTTTTTTTTAAACAGCGATCTTTATTAGAAAACCAAAGCGACGGGCAGGAGCCCAAGCAAAGGCCAACGGCCTACAAACAAACCAAAAAAAACAAACAAGGCCAAGAAACTACAACCCCAAGCAGACCCAAAAAGACACCCCAAACTACCCAGCAAGGCACAGCAAAACAGAGCAAAACCCCGCCAAAACAGAGGCCAGACCAAAGCAAGAGACATGAAACATAATTGATTACTTTTAATTTTATTCTTGATTAGTAAATGTAAGGTTAAATTGAATTAAAAAAAATTGAAGTAGTAGTACATATTCACATGTGCATAATTTAGTAATTTTAATTGTTTTAATAAAAAAAAATGTTAATTATTTGGTAACATTGAAGACTTTTTCTCAGTAACATTAATTTTTTGCAACTACATGGTTCGATTTTCTTTGCATATTTTTTTGAATATTACATTAATTTGGGGTTTTTTAGGGTTCCTTGCAAATTGGTAATCAAGTTTGAATTAATAGAAATCTTCTTCACACTAAGATGAATTAGTTGTGCGCAAAATCGTTCATTCTTCAAATATACATTAATTAATGTAATACAAGTTGATTGGATTGAAGTTCGCGACAAATAAAGATATACATAAATACATACGCATATTTTGGAAGAGTACTAGATTTTAGCATTCAACTGCACGTGAGAAATTTCTCACTTACCGGATGCATAAACTTATTGAGATCTATTTTACGGAAAGATAATATAAAACAATCTATTTGAATTTCATAACCACCACCTCCAGGATGCCATCAGGGCGGAAAACAAGTTTAGCCAGGTGGGGGTCAACAGGCCCCGGTAGAGTAAACGAAACAGTGAACGGTCCGGGGGATAGTTGCCAGAATATCATCTGGTGCCTAATTGATGAGTATTTCATAGTAGCATCTGTTGCAACTACTACTCCTTTTATATGAACCGTTCCATCGAATCTGATCTTACACCTCAAGTATCCTGTCAAGACAAGCATTATCTACTTGGTCATCTCTTGTTTAATTATGATCAATATTCAACATGGAAATTAATTACCTACATTAAGTAAAAAATTTGAAGCTAGATTACGTATTTATAGCAACTACAATGAGATTTCCATTCATGTGCATGCTCAACGACGTACATTTATAAGTTATAACTAAATATTCGAAATTTTTTAATCTTATATGATGATTCTGTTGGAAAATTCCAACATGTGGGGCCACACATGTAAATATCAAATGTATTGTGCTATTTTTGGTTAAGCCTAAATTAAAGTGATCTAATTAAGATTTAAAGTTTTAAGGCTTAAGGGTGTAATTGTCATGGAATTAATGTGTAGATACCAGAGTGCTATATCTAATTTGATGAGGGGCCAAATTAGAAATAGCAAACCTTATATAATATATTAGGGTTATGGTCCCCAAATTACACGATAACTTTTTCTTGTCTGCATCCCCATCACAGAACAAGAGAGAACATTTTAGGGTTCATAAAGGTCGTGATAATTTGGAAGATCACAACCCGTTCACCAACATCCGGCAATGGATTCAGGTACGCTTCCGCTTTCTATTTCTCTTGAATTGACATGGGTTTATAATATGTGTTTAGGGTTTGATTAATCATGATATAGAAACATGTTTAGGTTGAGATTCAGATTAATTATGTGCCTATACATGTTAGATTAATTGTTAATCGAATTCCTTACAAGTGGTATCAGAGCCACCCATGATTGATTCTTGAGATTTTAAGGAATTTTCTATATTTTTTGGGGATATTTTTTGTTGTTCAATGAATCGATATTTGGGATTCAGATATATGTTTGATATATTATTTAACATATATTGGTATTGGTAATATTACTGATATAGTCTTTGATATGTATTGTTTGGTTTCTATTTTGGTGGGTTTCACGATCTTTATCATGTATATTGTTTGAGTTTTGGGTATAGCTTGTGTGATTCAAACATATATTGGTATTGTTTGAGTTCTGGAGATACATATCAGACCGAAATAGTGAAGGAATTTAATTTCTTGATTCTTTGACTTCTGTATATATAATATTGTATAATTGTCTGATATAATATTTGAGACTTTGTTTTTTGAGTTTTATATATATATATATATCCAATATTTGGTGATGATTTCGTGATCCATGTTACAAGACATATATATATATATTGTGGTATATACTGTTTAAGTTTTGGTTTTCAGAATCGAAGAAGAAAAAAAAAAAAAAAAACCCAGTTTTTTTTCTGTTTTTGATCGGGCCCCTCTGTTGAAAATTTGAAATTCTTGAGGGGCTTATTGTGTAATTATTTTGGGCTATTGTGCGATTTTGACAAAATATAGGGGTCAATTTTTAATTACTGTAACTTAAGGGACCTCTCTGTAATTGTACAGATTCAGGGGCCGATTTGTAATTATAAAATTGAGGGACCTTTCTGTAATTTTGCAAAATCAGGGGCTGTTTTGTAATTTCAAAAAAAAAAAAAATTCAACTCAAATTCAAATATTTTGTGGTATATCTTTATGTTTAAATAAAGTAGTTCATCATTCTAAATGGGCTAATTGAAACAAAATGTCGCCAAAGTGACCTCTCTTTTGTAGATTGTTCATAAGAGATGTTGGATGTTTGTGTGTGTGCAAATTCATGCGGGTATTAGCCGGCCCAAAGGAAGGTTAATGCTTGGCCGAATTGCACACACACCTGTAGTGATAAACATATGACAATTATAAGGTTTTACATGTGAATAATAAGTCGATCCAAAGATAGATTTATTATTTGACATGAATTATTGTCAATGTTTGATCACTGCAACAATAATACCACTTACATTTAATATTGTGTGTTTAAATTCATGCGGATATTAGCCGGCCCAAAGGAAGGTTAATATTTGGCCGAATTGCACACACACCTGTGGTGATAAACATGTGATAATTATAAGGTTTTACATGTGAATAATAAGTCGATCCAAAGATAGATTTATTATTTGACATGAATTATTGTCAATGTTTGATCACTGCAACAATAATACCACTTACATTTAATATTGTGTGTTTAAATTCATGCGGATATTAGCCGGCCCAAAGGAAGGTTAATATTTGGCCGAATTGCACACACACCTGTGGTGGTAAACATGTGACAATTATAAGGTTTTGCATGTGAATAATAAATCGATCCAAAGATAGATTTATTATTTGACATGAATTATTGTCAATGTTTGATCACTGCAACAAGAGTACCACTTACAATTAATATTATTGTCCAAAGACTTGATATTAATGTTGTGCTAGGTATCTTGAGATGGGACTTACCATTATTTGAATTTGTTGATTATTGTATTTGGTTATTAATGTGAGCATATTTGTTTGTTTGTTTTGTTCTCTTTACGGCTAGTGTTTCTATTATATCTGCTAATATCAACTCAATACTCATGCTTAATGGGACCAACTTTAAGGATTTGAAGGAGAACATACTTATTGTTCTCAGCTGCATGGATCTGGACCTTGCACTTCGGATTGAGCAGCCCATTTATCTTACAGATGTAAGTTCTCCTGATGACAAAAAGAACTTTGAGAAGTGGGATCGCTCAAATCGCATGAGTCTTATGATCATCAAGCGTGGCATTTTGGAGGCATTTAGGGGTGTGGTATCTGAAAAGATAACCAAAGCCAAAGAGTTCCTAGCCGAAATTGAAAAACGTTTTGTGAAAAACGATAAGGCAGAAACAAGCATGTTTTTGCAAAGCTTGATTTCTATGAAGTATAAAGGCAAAGGGAACATAAGGGAGTACATTATGGAAATGTCTCAATTGCTTCTAACCTTAAGGCACTGAAGCTCGAGCTGTCTGATGACTTGCTCGTGCATTTAGTATTAATATCACTTCCTGCACAATACAGTCAATTTAAGGTCAGTTACAACTGTCAGAAGGAGAAATGGACTCTTAATGAGCTTATTTCTTATTGTGTGCAAGAGGAAGAGAGATTGAAGCAAGAAAGAATCGAAAGTGCTCATTTGGCTTGCACCTCTAAGGACAAGGGCAAAAAGAGAAAGAATAATGAGGCACTGAAAACGGCAGCTTATATTCTGAATCGAGTGCCAACTAAAGCAGCTGCAAAAACACCTTATGAGCTTTGGACAGGCAGAAAGCCTAGTCTAAAGCATATTCACATTTTGGGATGTCCAGCTGAGGCAAGGCCTTACAGGCCACATGAAAAGAAATTGGACTCCAAAACTGTGAGCAGTTACTTCATTGGCTACTCTAAGCAATCTAGGGACTATAAATTTTATAATCCCACACTTAGGTCAATTTTTGAGATGGGAACTGCAACATTTTTTGAGGATGTTGAGTTTGGGGGGAGAAATAAGGTTAGAGACATTGTCTTTGAGGAGGAATCGACTTCGATTCCTACTATCGCTTTTGACAATGTGCAGGTTCCTATACCTGTCATTGATCAAGAAGCGAATATGGATCCTCAACCGAACAATGTTGATCAACCCCCCATTCAAGATGAGGTAATTGTTCCTGAGGAACAAACTCAATAACCTCAAGAACCAGTGCCATTAAGGCGATCCACTAGAGAAAGGAGAAATGCTATTCCAGACGATTTTTTCGTATTTCTCCAGGAACATGAGGAAGGCATTGGAATGGTGGAAGATGATCCAATCAACTTCCATCAAGCCATGCAGAGTTCCAACTCTCAAAAGTGGATTGATGCCATGAATGAGGAGTATAAGTCTATGCAAGACAATAAGGTTTGGGAACTTGTCCCATTACCAGAAGGTGCGAAGCCCATTGGTTGCAAATGGATTTTTAAAACCAAAAGGGATTCGAAAGGTAATGTGGAGAGGTATAAGGCTCGTCTTGTAGCTAAAGGCTTTACCCAAAAGGAAGGGACTGACTTTAAAGAGACTTTCTCTCCGGTTTCAACGAAAGATTCTTTTAGGACAATCATGGCACTTGTTGCACATTTTGATCTTGAGTTTCATCAGATGGATGTCAAGACGGCGTTTCTCAATGGTGACATTGACGAAACAATTTATATGGTGCAGCCAGAAAACTTTGAGTCGGGAGACCCAAAGAATATGGTCTGTAAATTGACAAAGTCTATCTATGGACTCAAGCAAGCTTCTCGTCAGTGGTACCACAAGTTTCATCAAGTGATTATCTCATTTGGTTTTGAGATAAACGCTGTTGATAATTGTGTATATCACAAGTTCAATGGGAGTAAACACATATTCCTGGTTTTGTATGTCGATGACATATTGCTTGCCACAAATGATATAGGCATGTTGCACGAAACCAAGAGATTTCTATCAAAGAATTTTGAGATGAAAGATCTTGGTGACGCCTCCTTTGTATTAAGGATTCTGATACAACGAGATCGCTCTCGGGGTATTCTTGGATTATCACAAAGAAGCTATATCGATAAAATGCTCAAAAGGTTTGGCATGCAGGATAGCAAACCAGGTGACACCCCTGTCGCTAAGGGAGACAAGTTCAGTCTCAATCAGTGCCCTAGAAATGACCTTGAAGTTAAGGAAATGCAGAAGATTCCCTATGCATCAGCTGTAGGGAGTCTAATGTATGCTCAGGTGTGTACGCGTCCGGATATTGCGTACATTGTTGGTATGTTAGGCAGATATTTGAGTAACCCTGGGATGGATCATTGGAAAGCAGCCAAATGGGTTATGAGGTATTTGCAGAGAACAAAAGATCACATGCTCACATATAGGAGATCGGATCAGTTAGAGATCATTGGGTATTCCGACTCTGATTATGCTGGATGCCAAGATAGTAGGAGATCCACATCAGGCTACATATACCTGTTGGCTGGTGGAGCTATTTCTTGGAGGAGTGCCAAACAGACACTCGTAGCTTCTTCCACCATGGCAGCAGAGTTTGTAGCATGCTATGAGGCATCCAATCATGGGATATGGCTGCGGAATTTTGTCACTGGGCTGCTCATTCTGGAGGGTATTGAAAGACCACTCAAACTATATTGTGACAATAAGTCAGCAGTGCTATATTCTAATAACAACAGGAGCTCATCTAGGTCAAAGCATATTGACATTAAGTTCCTAGTTGTGAAGGAGAGAGTGCAGAGTGGACAG
Organism: Acer campestre; assembly: GCA_954870605.1. NCBI lineage: Eukaryota > Viridiplantae > Streptophyta > Magnoliopsida > Sapindales > Sapindaceae > Acer > Acer campestre. The sequence continues at coordinate 59,631,477 of OX940800.1, read as the reverse complement.
ATATCCATAGAGCACATTGGGACAAACTCCATGATAGCAGATCCGCTTACAAAGGGATTACCACCCAAGGTCTTTCATGAGCACACTGCTCATATGGGTGTTATTTTGTTTGAGGATACCATATTATAGTGGGAGTTTGTATTATATTTTGTATTTTATTGCTTTATATTTGGTTTTGGACATTCTTATGCATTTATGTATTTGGATATTTTTCTGATCAGAAATAAAGTATTCAGTTTATTTCACTCTGTTGCATTGTGTTAAATATTGATCTCACTTAAGAATAAAGTAGGACCAGTTGGAAATAGACATGTATAGATCACATTGCATGTAATTTCCATGCTACGCATCCATGATTGGTCTATGTTATTTGGTTATGTTGCTGTATGTGACCATTGATGGGTTTAGTCACGCTAAATGTGATGAAAACCGCTTTGATCCTATAACGGCATAATCAATGGACGAGATTGTTCTGATATACCCTAAAATTCTGATAGCAAAATTTTGGAGCTCATAAAGTCATACACATTTGTATAGTTACATATGTGGCCCAGTGGGAGATTGTTGGAAAATTCCAACATGTGGGGCCACACATGTAAATATCAAATGTATTGTGCTATCTTTGGTTAAGCCTAAATTAAAGTGATCTAATTAAGATTTAAAGTTTTAAGGCTTAAGGGTGTAATTGTCATGGAATTAATGTGTAGATACCAGAGTGCTATATCTAATTTGATGAGGGGCCAAATTAGAAATAGCAAACCTTATATAATATATTAGGGTTATGGTCCCCAAATTACACGATAACTTTTTCTTGTCTGCATCCCCATCACAGAACAAGAGAGAACATTTTAGGGTTCATAAAGGTCGTGATAATTTGGAAGATCACAACCCGTTCACCAACATCCGGCAATGGATTCAGGTACGCTTCCGCTTTCTATTTCTCTTGAATTGACATGGGTTTATAATATGTGTTTAGGGTTTGATTAATCATGATATGGAAACATGTTTAGGTTGAGATTCAGATTAATTATGTGCCTATACATGTTAGATTAATTGTTAATCGAATTCCTTACAGATTCAAGGACATATTAATCAATGATTCGAGACTTACTTCGAGTGTTTTGGATTCCCGGTAGTGAAACTCGGAAAATAAAAGCTTCTTCGCTAACACCGATGCCAACTAGACCCATAGGTGGCGGCGCAGTGAGAGCTAACTCCTTTCCAGATCCTTCATCAGAAGCAGGACTTCCATCATCAATGCCTTGAGATTCTCCATCTTTATTAATAATTACACCAAGGTCAGATGGCTTCAATTCTGGATGATGATCATTAGCATCATGAATTCCTTCATCCATGGCTTCAATGTCAATTACATCCGTTGGTGTCCCCATGCAAGCTTCCGTAGCAGATCTTTTGAAAACAGCAACTGGCTTCATGATTTCTGGATGATCAACAGCGGTTTGATTCTTGTTGATTTTAAGGTAAAAGCAAAGGTACAGGACAACCAGGCTTTTGTCTGATTAGGATAAACCATGTGTACTACTTAATATTTCCTATATATGATGGTGGAAATATAGGAAATGTTCGTCATATCCGGAGTTATATCCTCCGGATATAAGGATATTTAATGATATTAATTATACTGAGTTTCTCAATATATGAGACAAGATAAGGTTGATTCAGTGGTAAATCTTTCATACCTATGTTAGCAGATCGTGCGTTCGCGAGTCGTCCTCCAAAGTCATATCCTCCGGACATCAAGGATATTTAATGATATTAATTAAATTGAGTTTCTTAATATATGAGACAAGATAAGGTTGATTTAGTGGTAAATTTCTCACATATACGTTAGGAGGTCGTGCGTTCGCAAGTCCCAACCAACCTCCCCTTCCCCCCTCCAAAAAATAAAAAACCTGAAAATTCAATAAATACATGATCACTGTATTAATTGTTTTATTTCTACATTTGCAATTCTTGAATTTCTTATTATAGTAAATTTCTAGTTGTTGTCCTAAGGATACAAGTTAACATAACCCTATTTTTTTTTTGAAAAAAAAAGATATGTAATATATCGGGGATATTTCGGTCTAAATATCGATTTAACTTCTTTGACAATTAACTAGCACCAGGTCTCCTAGCACCAGGGTTAGATGATTAACTAATGAAACTCAATTCAATATCCGTTATTTTCATTTTTGATTAGTAAATGCAAACTTAAATCGAAATTTTTTTAAAAGAAAAAAGGAAAAAGAAAAAGGGAGGTTTTTATATTAATATTACATATTCGCACATGCATAATTTTGTAATTTTAAGTGTTTAAACGGAAAAGGAAAACAAGAAAGAATGTTAGTTATATATGTGGTAAATATCCATCGACCAATCTAAAAATTTTGTGAGTTGGATTCAAATCTCGCTCACAGGCTCACAGCATTTTGGTAAGAGAGGTTTGGTTTTTTATTTATGGTAATGAAAAAAAAAAAAAAAAAAAAAAAAAAAAAAAGCCGTAAAATATAATTTGGTGATAAAATACGTTTATTTAGTCTGAGATATCCAAATTCGAGTCGCCATACAGATACTGCAGGTGGTATTAAAAAAGAGTACTGAAAACACACAATAGAACCCGTAACACAAAAATTGAATTCTAATCCTACTAAAACACATCAATTCCCAACATTTTTAATCAATTTGAGCTAATTATTGAACTAAACAAATTACTTTTTTCTGAACAAACTCAAATGCCAAAAAGAACATAAAATCATATATAAGTACAGATAGAGTACTCTAGTCTCTATTAAATGGAAGTTGCACGGTATATAGAATGCACCTGAGACTTTCTTCTAAGCTCATCAAATGAGATAGAACAATTTCTTCTAAGCTCATCATTATTAATTATTATGTCAGCATTGTACACATTTTATACAATATAAACAAGACTTATTTTGCCTTAAAGAAGCCATGTTCTATGCAAAACAAACAAATAAATATTTTTTATAAAAAAAAAAAAACCCTCAGAAAATCATATGTATTCGACAGGTGAAAACATGGCGGTGGCATTTTGTTTTGTTAAAATCAGTATACACCGAAACCGCTTTTTAGAATGGACACTTACCTTTGAAAACGACAGATATTATTCATATATACATTAATGTAATGCAAGCTGAGTGGATTCAAGTCAGCTACAAATAAGGATATGCATACATCGCAGAAGAGTAGATTTTAACATTCATCTAAATGTTAGAAAAATCTCAATTATTTGATACATAAACTCATATATTGAGATCTATGTTACGGAAAGATAATATAAAAGTAGTATAGAACCATCTCGATCAGCAAAAAAAAAAAAAAACAAAAAGCAAAAAGGCTAAAAATAATAAAAAATGAAAACGATTTGAGTACCTAAGCACATTATACTTTATATATATAACTGAAACTTAGAAATTGGAAACAGATGTCTGTATCTCAATATGTTTAAGCACACATTTCATCCCAAAAACAAAATGCTCAAAATGGTTGATTATTATTATTATCATCATTATTATTATTTGAAATATTACAATAATTCGGTATTTAAGGGAGGGGGGGTTAGACTCGGTGTGAGGGGCATCACTAGACCAACCTCATCTTGTCTAAAAGGGTCAGTTATTATTTCTACCCTTTTTGGATTTCATAACAACCACCTCCAGGATGCCATCAGGACGGAAGGCGAGTTCAGCCATGTGGGGGTCAACAGGCCCCGGTAGAGTAAACGAAATGGTGATCGGTCCAGGTGAGGATAGTTGCTGGAATATCATCTGGTGCCTATCTGATGAGTATTGCTGAGCAGCAGCATAGTCTGTTGTAACTGGTACTCCTTGTATACAAACAGTTCCATCGGATCCTATCTCACACTTCAAGTTACCTGTCAAGACAAGCATTATCTACTTGGTCATCTCCAGCTTATGATCACTATTCAACATGGAAATTAATTACCTACTAATTACATATATATTAACAGCAACTACAATAAGATTTTGATTCATGTGCCCAATGACGTACATTTATAAATTATAACTAAAAGATTTGAAACCTTTTAATTCAAGGACAAATAAAGTTAATGATTCGTAACCTTACCTTGAGTAGTATTTGGGATTCCTGGAAGTGAAACTCGGAAATGGTATGAACTTTCGTTAACACCAACACCAATTAGACCCATAGGCGGCATAGTGCGAGAGATGCCTTCAGATTCCTTTGCATCTTTGCTAATAACACCAATGTCAGATGGCTTCAATTCTGGATGATGATCATCAGCATCACGACTTGCCTCTTCCATGGCTTCAATGTCAACTAGACCCGTTGGTGTCTCCATGCAGGCTTCCGTAGCAGATCTTTCGAATACAGTAGCTGGCTTCATTTCTGGATGATCATCAGCATGACTTCCGGAATCCATATATGCCTTCGGATTTCTCTAATTACATGCATACATAATTACAATGCACACAAGCATGACAGCTTAAAATTTAATTCAATTGTCACATACTTTAACCATGGCACTAAAGAGTGACAAATCATGCTGCCTCAATGAAAATTAAAGTCACTATGAGATATAAGCGTAACTCATCAATGACCATGTCCGTTCATGAAATTTAAATAAGGTAAGTATGTGAATCCCGTACAGATTTTAGAATATTCAAAACTAAGATCATCAAACAAAGTATAGTTCCCGTACCCAATAGCTTAAGAGCACGTGTCACGTAAACCGACAAAAATATCACTATAGTATATCCAAACTTATGAAAAACCTTCCGACTTCTAATAAAGAGTTTCGTAACATCTATTCAATACGGTAACATTGATGCTATATTAATTAATCTGTAAAGTAAACAAATAAACATAACTAAGAGTGTGTTTGGTATGACTTTTTAATTTGAGCTTCTAAAGTAGATATTTTTGTAATAGGGCTTCTAATGAGTAGAACTTCTAACAAAAAAAGCTTTTGATTGTGTAAATTATAAAAAAAGATATTGATAATGTATTTTTAGAAATAGCTTTTAGTTGAGTGAATTACAAAAAAAAAAAAGTGTTGACAATGTATTTATAACAAAAGAGGTATGGTGAAATATCTAAAATTTATAAAGGGTAGTTGAGACAATTTATATGTTTTAAAAAAGCTCAAAAAAAAGCTTCTCGGAGAAGCCCAAATTTTGAAATTCTCCAAATAAATATAAAATGGTTTTTTAAAAGAGTAATTGAGACAATTCATATATTAAAAAAACTGTTTTAAGTTTTGCCAAACAACCTAAAAAAAACTTCAAAATAACTTCTAATATTAAAAAAGCGTTTTTGATTATTTCAAAAGCCATACCAAACATACACTAAAACATAAATTGAGATTTGTCAACAACTGCAAGCAAACACATGAACTCTCTCAGGTTTCTCAAGAATCTCTCATTAAAAATTAACATTACCCGAATTCGCTTGGAGATCAGATCAGCCAAGATTAAATTACACCACATAAAGCTAAGTACTTCAATCGATGTATTAATTAGGTAAAAACTGTGAGAAAGATTAACTTTTTATTTAAAAAATAAACATACATAAATCGCACACATTGTAGACACAATATCAAGAAACTAAACCAAATCTAAAGAACAACATATCAATAACTAAAATTGAGACTTGAAATAGATACATCAACAAGCAATCATGAAGTAAAATAAACAGAGAATTGAGTTAGATTAATTGTTTACCAGATAGGGTTTTTGGTGGGCGAAAATATGTTTGTGTGCTGCGATGGTGTGTTGTCTGAGTCTTAACTGTGTGTCGTGTCGGGTCGGGTTTGATTCTTGTCAATTTGAAAGTATAATAATATACCAGTTAAGGTAAGTAAAAGTACAGGCAGGATTTTGTCTGATAAGGAAATACAACGTGTATTTACTTAAATGGGTACTAAAATCATCACTTAACATTCCCTATATTTGGTAGGGGTGGTTTGGTCTTTTTATATATTTTTACCCTTTCTCACCTGTCTTTCTATGCAATAACAGGAAGTAAATATCAGTAAGAGTGGTGGCACACACTCAACTGATCTATTTATACCTCACTTTTTTTAATTATTTAGTATTTTTTTTCTTTTATCAAAATTATTAAAAGCGACATACAATTTAAGAAAAAAAATATTCTATAAAGTAAATCTAATAAAACCCCATATTCCTTAAAATAATAATAATAATAATAATAATAATAATAATAATAACGTTCTTTTAATCATTTTCTTGAATTTTTTTTTTTCATAACTCTTAAACCCTTATTTAAACAATAAATCAAATACTTGAGGTACATTAGACAGATGAGATATAAAGAGATATTAGAGATGAGTTTATTAAGTTTGAAAAATAAGTAAAAGGGTAGTTTTGGAAATAAATAAAATAAATTAATAAAAACATTTAACTTTATTTAATTAAATCATAATTTAATTAAGTGAGAGCATAAATAGATCAGTAGGGGGTGTGCCAATAGCACCACTCTATTAGTAAATATATGGAAGGATTAAATTTTTCGAAATTATTGTGAAAATATAGAAAATATCATTATATCCTCCGGTAATGAGGATATTCAATGATTTTTTTTAAAAAAAAATTTTTTAATATCGATCTCCTATTCTCCTCACTTATGGAAAGAAAAATATTGAGATATTTCTGTCTAAATATCAATTTTACTTCCTTGTACCAACATATAATTAAAAGTTTTTTATTTGTATTTTTATATAATTTATTTTATTTTAAGTGGAACAAAATAAAGTATAAATAAGTAACTAAGGGTATTTTGGATTTTTAATACTAAAAATTTGGTCAACAGTTAGTTTGGATGGAAGTCAACTAATAGTAAAAGATGTTTATATAATATTATATGTGTGTAATTAGGTCTTAACTCAGGGAACATTTGAGCAATTACTCCTAGTAAAAATATTTCGGATTCCTTTTATGGCTTTTTGAAATCTGTAATGGCAAGAGGAGCCACTAGCAGACAGTCAACTAGAGGCTAGAGCAAGAGCGAGTTAAAATAAAAAGACAACAAATTCCATTCAATGCAACTTCATTTTTTTTTTTTAAATAATAATAAAAAATCTTGAAATTCTTTTAGCCTGAGGAATCCTATACGCAATTAGTGGTGTCAAAATATGTCGGGCCTGGAGAGCCCAGCACGGCCGGCCTGCCCAGACTGGCGGGCCATTCTTGGCACAGCCTGCTTGTATTGCGGGCCAAGTCAGGCACGACCCCTAGACTGGCCTAGGTCGGGTCTGGTTTTCCGGCCTACCGGGCTGGCCCGAACCGGGTTGACAGGCCGAACGTCTTTTTTTTTTTTTTTTTTTTTTACCGTCGGCTGGCAGCATTTTTTTTTTTATTATTTTTAAAATTTTTACCGTTGCTGACGTCAGCAAACAGTCATTTTTTGAAAAGATGCTCCAAAACTTCACTTTGTCCCCTCATCTCTTCTATTTTATATTTTAACCCACATTTTAAATTTTTCTATAAATACCCCCACCCATTCCTATTTCCCTATACACTTTCTCTCATTCTCTCCATTCTCCAACTCTCCGTTATTCTCTCTAATCTCTATTCTCTAATAATTTCATTCTTACTCTCTCTCTGATCTCTCTCTAGTCTCTACTCTCACTATCTCTCTAGTCTCTACACTAATAATCTACTATTCTAAATTTCTAATACTATATTACTAATATTATTCTCTAATCACTCCACCAAAGCTTAAAGGTATGTTTTTCCTTTAAATGTTATTAATTAATTTTATGATTTAGTTTTTAAATTTTATATTTATATTTAATATATTTATGCTTAGTTATTAATTTTGATATTTATTCTTATGTTTTATGTATATTTAATAGTTATGGGTTTTTTATGCTTAGTATATTTATGGTTGGGCACGGACAGGTCGACACTATAACTATAACCCGGACATAACTACAATGGAACCGAGACGGGCCCGTTACGACTCCGTGTATGCAGTATGCTAGAGACTTAGAGAGTAGAGATTGCACTCTTTTTCCTTTACCAAATTTTTATCCCACTGGGTTTTTCTTGAAAAGGTTTTTAATTAGGCAATCATGTAATAATGAAAATCCGAAATAAATAAATAATTCTTCATTTAATATTTTCTAATTTCATGTTTTTTTTTATTTTCTTTAATATTTTATTTTTATTTATTCTTTGAATTATTTTATTAAAAGAAATAATAAATCTATCTATTTTTTTAATTAAACTAAAATAATAAATAAAATAGACAAATTACAATTAAAATAACATAATTTAAATTATTTAAACAAAATATATATTTAATATGTACTAAATTGAATTATAGTATCTAATTTTTTTTTATAAAAAAAAAAATAGGTGGCACGTGCCGGGCCTCCGGTTTTTGAAAATGGGCCGGCCCACATTGCCACCACTATACGCAATCAAAGTTTTCCAAATTTAATACAATTTTACCATCTTACCACAATTTGGTCATTTTGAGAAGGCTGCCATTTTGGTTTTCAAACATTAGTTTGCCGATTTTATGACTTCTTAAAATCTGTAAACATTAGTTTGAAAACCAAAAATTGTATTAAATTTGGAAACTTTGATTGACCAAATTGTGGCAAACTAAGAGCATCTCCAATGCAAAAGTGGTTTGTATACCAATAATTGTTGACATAACAATAATGTCAAAAGACTTGCTTCCTATGTGGCATAAAAATAGACTTGATAGACAATCAACTCAAAATTTGGTCTCCAATGCTTCCGTCTAAAACACAATTTTTTTTAATGACGTGTCCATCTTTTTTTCCTGTTTTATTTTTTATTTTATTTTCTTACCAAAAATATATGAAAAAATAATGTCAGTTTTAAATGTTTGCTGAGTCAACCTAAAAAATAGCCGTGCAACAGACCGTCTAAAAGTGAACGGTCATGTTGACAATGTCTAATACTTTTTTTGTCATGTTAGCTTGAGATTGAATATGCACGGTTGCATTGGAGACACAATTGTTAACATAACGTCTATTTATCCTACGTGACATTTCTTTTTTTCACAAGCCACGCTTGCATTGGAGATGGCAAACTAATGTTTGCAGATTTCAAGAAGCCATAAAATCGGCAAACTAATATTTGAAAACCAAAATGGCAGCCTTCTCAAATTGACCAAATTGTGGCAAACTAATGTTTACATATTTCAAGAAGCCATAAATTTGGCAAACTAATGTTTGAAAACCAAAATGGCAGCCTTCTCAAAATGACCAAATTGTGTTAAGATGGTAAAATTGTGTACTAAAATTGGAAAACTTTGATTGCGTATAGGATTCCTCAAGTTAAAAAAATTTCAAGAGATTTTTTTTCAAAAAAAAAAAATGAAGTTGCATTGAAGGGAATTTGTTGTCCGTTTATTTTAACTCGCTCTTGCTCTAGCCTCTAGTTGACTGTCTGCTAGTGGCTCCTCTTGCCATTACAGATTTCAAAAAGCCACAAAAGGAGAAATTTTTTTACTAGGAGTAATTGCATAAACGTCCCCCGAGTTTAGGCCTAATTACATACATATAATATTACATAAACATCCTTTACCACTAATTGACTTCCATTCAAACTAACTGTTGACCAGATTTTTAGTATTAAAAGTTCAAAATACCCTTAATTACTTATTTATACTTTATTTTGTTCCCCTTAAAATAAAATAAATTATATAAAAATGCAAATAAAAAACTTTTAATTATATTTTAGAGGGGCCAAAGTGAAAAATGGTTTAAAATTTAGTAACAATTTTATTATTATTATTTTTAAAATGGATTTTAATTTTAATTTTATTTTATTATTTTTGCCATTAACCATCTCTCTGCAATTGCCTTGATCTGTCGAAATTAAGTATCATATGTGTGATTTCGTACATTTTCGGGTTTTTAAAGAGATGGTTAGATGATTAATAAAACTTAATTACCTTTAGTTTTTATTATTGATTAGTAAAAACACGCTTAAATTGAATTTTTAAAGAAAAAAGAGGGATTTATACTGTATCATCAATTTTTAAGTGTTTTAATTAATAAATAGATGAAGATAAGACAAGAAAGAATGTTAATTATGTGTTGACATTCAAGACTTTTTCTTTGTAAGAAAAATTCAACATTGTTTGCAACTGCTAAGTTCAATTTTCTCTACAAATTAATAATTATCTATTGGGTATGCTGTTGAAGATTGATCCACATCTAGAAATTTTTGTCAGTTGGATTCATCTCTCTCACAGTCTCACATCAAGATGGCAAGAGAGGTTTGGTTTTTTATTTGTGAAAATTGTAAAAAATAACCTAACCACATAATGGATTATTGTCCCTAGCCAAATTCTAATTTTTTATTGTTTGTAACCAATCACCATAATACATTATTATTTTTAGTCAATAAATTTCAAATCTACTCTTTTATCCTTTTTTTCCCTTTAATTTTTTTTTTCTCTCCATTACTCATCTCTTTCTATCATTCATCTCTATCACTCATATCTTTATCAAATCTTAGTTCTCAACTAATTTTTGTCAAGAAATTAAAATTATTTTGAAGAGAAATCACAAAGAAACCAAGATTTGGGAAGAGTTTTTTGAAAATTTTGAATTTGTGGTTGAATCTCTGCTCAAAACTTCAAAATTTATAAATCTTCAATTTCAATAGCATTATTATGTTTTTTAGATGATATTGTTGATGGGTCTTTGTTATTTTGTTTCAATTTTGAAGTTTTTTTGTTGACAATGGAAGAAACATCGATTTCGATTTGAAATTATATTTCACACAATGTGTCACTGTAAAAGTGATATAAGTCGGTTATTTCATGTTTAACGTGACACATCGGCTAATATTGTGTAATCATGTATTTCTGAAGTACATGAGATATTTCATGTCCAACATGACATGCACGGGATATTTCATGCCCAACATGACATACATGAGATATTTCATACACAACATGATATACATGGGATATTTCATGTCATACATGGGATATTTCATATCTTACATGGGATATTTCATGTCTTACATGAAATACTGCATAAATAGGATATTTCATACCCAACATGACATACATAGGATATTTCATGCACAACATGATATACATGAGATATTTTATGCCTTGTATGAAATACTGCATAATGGGGATATTTCATACCCAACATGACATATATAGGATATTTCATACCCAATATGACATATATGGGATATTTCATGCATAACATGATATACATGAGATATTTCATGCCTTGTATGAAATACTGTATAATCGGGATATTTCATACCCAACATGACATACATAGGATATATTTTTTTTTTTGAAACGTCATTTTATTTAAGATAAGCCCCAAAAGGCATAACCAAGACAACAAAAGCATCAGACCGCATACATACCAAGACCTATTAACAACATCTGAAAACACAACACAAAAAGATAAAGGGTCATCAGACCACATACATAGGCATATAAGCCCCACGCCTAACAACCAAAACCTGTTAACAGCATCTCAAAATACAACATACAAACAAGAGCAAAACAAGACATTCAAACATCTCGATATTTCATGTCCAACATGACATGTATGAGATATTTCATACACAACATAATATACATGGAATATTTCATGCTTTACATGAGATATTTCATGCTTTATTGTAATGAAATAAATAAAATTAATTAATGACACCAAGTTTCTAATGAAAAGGCTTCAATTTCATCAAAATGAATGAACTAAAAACACACTATATACAAAAATGAACTATAATCCTACTCGAACACGTGCATCAATTTCTTAATTTTTTTTTTTTTGAAGAAGACAAAACAAGAAGAGCAGAACACTAAAGAGGCATATCAGCCTGAACTAATCTCTCCACGCAGGAGGACAAGACTCAAACCAAACTTTATCTTCCGTAGAAGAAATCGCCAACTTTGTAAGACTATGAGCAACCAAATTGTTAATAACATTTTTAATACATTTAAGTTCATTATTGAATTAAAAAAATTATTATTTTTCCTAAACTAACTCTTAAATGCTAAAATGAACATAAATTAAATACTCCACTAAAAGTTAATTATTAACAAAACGATTAATTATTTTCTTTGATTTTAAAGGTAAATAATGGAATTTCGCGGAATTCAAACCAACATTTTATATTCTCTTTGTTGGTAACGATTTCAACAATACCTCATTTATCTTGTTCAAACATCATCGATCACCCTCTCCAACTCCAAGACTCCAAGTCACAATTAAACCAAAAAAAAAAAACTAGAAAAGAAAAGAAAAATCATCCAAAAGCAGACAGAAACAAGAAGATGGATACAACAGATAAGCCAATAACTCTATTGTATTCTTTTTTCAATACAAAAAAAATAATATTCACACGAAATATTAATTTGTTTTTCTTAGTCTTAAGACAGAGTATTATTAATTAATTAATTCATCATCAGTGAAACTCTATCTACTTTTAATTGTCTCTTGTTTGTTCTTTCTTCCTCTTGTGCTGTAGACTTGTAGCGAGTCAAGATAATGCGTTAATATCAATTTTTACTGAACTTTTAAAAGTTTTGTCTTTACGTAATATATTAATTATGTTAATGATGGTCGGTTTGTTTTATTAATAACCAATCATTATAAGATGAGGTTGGTTCGATGGTAAAATCTCTTACGTCTGTATTACATGGTTACGGATTCGAATCTTTCCCTTCCCCAAAAAACCCAAATATATGTAATATTTCAAAATAAATAAAAATAAATAAATAAAATCATTGCCCTTAATAGCAAAATTTGGTTTACAAAAATTAAAAATACCCAAACATTAAAAAATGAATTAGCATCATAATTTATACAATCTAATAATAAACCTCCTAGAATGGATATTTTCTTCTCAATTATTGGAAAAAGGAAATTAAGAAGAAGACAGATTAATGTATTGATGAATATTATAGACAATTGACGCACATATACATAAAAATTGTTTCGTTTCGTGACATTCTTTTATACATTAACACGTTTTTTTTTTTTTTTTTGTTATTGTACAAATATATCGATAGCTGATTACCCTACAATAATGTTATGTTATTGTTTTTTTTTTTTTTTTTTTGAAATACAACTACTGCCGGGACCCGGTGAGATTAATTAAATTCTATAAGCACGGCCCGGAATACTGCTCCCACTATCGGGGAGAGGTTACATAAGGACTACAACTCTCACAATCGGAGAGAGGGCTGCTCCCACAAACCGGGAGAAAACTCCCCACACATGCTTGTAAAATGCGCATGGTGGGACTTGAACCCTTGACCACTAGGTGTGGAAGGGAGGTGCACAACTATCTCTACTAGGAGGTGATGTGCAATGTTATGTTATTGTTAAAGTATCATGATTATGAAATCCTAGCTAGTTTATTACATAGAATATATATATATATATATATAAACTAATAAGGATACTATAATAGATTAATATATTGCATGCATTATATCTATGATGTTGTAGTAGCGAAAGAGATAGTTTTTGTCTCTCGCTTCAAGTTCCAAGCAATTATATCCGAAAAAGGTCAGTTTCATCAGCATAGCTAATTCATATAAGTTTATATGAATATATATATATATCATTTTATTATATAGTTTATATCAAATTAATCGCAATCCAGAGGAGGCTGGGAGGTTATTATAATCCAATCCTGTCAGTCGATCTGTCACCTCCTAGGGCACAAACTCAAGAAAGAAATTTAAGTAAATTTAATATTATAAACAATTAGTTTTAAAGTAAATTTATATTATATTATAAACAATTAGTAAATTTAAGTAATAGAAAGAAAAACAATTAGTTTTTTTTTATTATTATTATTGTTATTATTATTACTATAAATAAAAAACCGAAGTCAGGTTATATAAAAAGTGTACAACTAAATTAATGACAATTTTTTAACTTCTATAAGTCTATAAATAAAAAATAAAAAATCTCAACACATTCATAATATCGAACGGCTCTTTATTATACTAAGTTACTAACAATGTATAAATATTATTTATGACTCCCTTTAAAAAAAACAAAAACAAAAACATTTATAACTCACCATCTGTCGATTTGCCTTATAATGGGTGTTTATAAGTTCAGTTTTTATTTATTTATTTATTTTTTTTTTTATTAGTTGTAATGTTATAATCTTATAGGTATATAGAATTGATCCCCATACAAAAAATATCTATTGCATTCTGTTTCCATGTTAACCTTATAATTATCGGTTGAGTGTTCTATGGGTCTGATGGCATGTGGTTTGTTTTGTTGCTCTTCTGCTTGGCTGTTTTTATTTTAATAAACTTTGCCGTTCGAAAAAAAAAAAAAAAAAACCTTATAATTAGCATGAATTGTACTCCTTTCGATGTTGGTCTCATAGCTCTGAAAATTCCAAAATAATTAACAACTTCTCTTATGTGATTTATTAATGAAGCACAAGATACTGCCTTGCATTTGCTCCAAAATCATGAAGAAAAAGTCACAGGGTAATAACAATATTGGAGTATTAGACCATATGGCATTTTTTCGAGGGTTTTTAATATATATTTTTGGCTATTTTTGAAGGTTATAATGATGACAAATATAAACAAATTTTTTCTTTATTATTATTTTCTTAAAAAAAAATAAAAAAAATTGAATAACACTGTGGGTACGTGTGTGTATATCTATAGGATGACCATGACATCTTCAATATCGATCATGTCTCTCAAACCTCCACGTGGCAGAATCTATGGCCATGGTTACCTAGCCAGCTGCTTTGATTTCATTTCATTTCCAAGTCAAGGTCTTAATTAACTTGTGGACCTTTTTGGCTGTCAATTGCATGGAATTTATGGGACATTAGTTTTCTGCGTATATACAAATTTAAGCCCATATTATTCTTTAAATTGAAAAAGTCTTCTTTCTTTTTTCGAAATTGGATATCGATCAGATTAGGAATCTACTGAAACCTAACGAGATTAAATGTTACGAGTACCGTTTAAAAAACAATTTCTATTATTGGAGAAAGGTCTCCTTACACTTTGCGAGGTAAAGGTGGGACTTGAACCCTATGATTGAAGTGAAAGAAAAGTGCAAGAAATTTACGATTACATCCCATCTTTCTCTATATTAATCATCCAATAATTAATCTATCATATTATAACTTAATTATATAGAATATATCTCTTTTAATTGCTAAGACATGCATGACAAATTATGTTATATTGTTCGATAAGAATATTTTTGCCTGAAAATATTGGTTAGATATGGATAACTTTTTTTTGTTATTGTTTGTTAAATCTCATACATTATTTGGTCAAATAATGACATAAACTGTGGTAATTTAAGGTTAATTATGTTAGAAAAAATTATCAATCTAATTAGAATCTTTAGCCAACATTTTTCTTTATTAAGAAAATATTTAATGGCATAATTAGCAACACCGCTAATGCTCATGAATTCAGATTCTTTCACAATCTGAATTTCTGTTGGTTTTTTCTTAATATAGTATGGTAAGCTAGAATTTGTTTATTTTGTTTTCTGACTTTCTCTCGTGCATATGAGAGTGTTTCATTCAAACTCTAATACTTTTAAAAACAGCCTAGCAAAAACCGGAGTAGAAGATGGTCAAAACTCAACACTTCTACCCTATTCATGGGTTTTAGAATCTAGAATTTATATATATATATATATATATAAAGCTAAATGTTTAGTTACATAACATTGAGAGAGGGTCGTTCTCAAGGCTGACCTTTAGGAAAGGCAATCAAGGCCTTTGCCTAGGGCCTCCTCTCTTTGGGGGGCCTCAAAAAAAAAAAAAAAATGGAAAAAAAAAAATTGAAAAAAAAAATATTTTCAAAGCATTAATTTGAATCCTTATCTTTTTAGGGGGCCTCAAAAAAAAGTTTTTGAAAAAGTAAAAAATGTAAGCTTCACCCAACAGAATTATTTCATTATTTGTCATTAATTAGGTAATTTGGAGTTAATTTATATATATATATATTTTTTTTTTTTTTTTTTTGAAACCGCACTTTATAAGAGAAAGCCCCCGAAGGCAAAAACAGGACAGGCCAAGCAAACAGGGGAAAACAACACCCCAGCACCAAAAGAACCACCACAACACCAAAGAACAGCAGAAAAACGACCAGCACAGATATATATATATATATATATATATGAACTCCATTTTCATTTTATAATTACAACATCATTTTTTTTTATTTTTTTTTTACATTGCAAAGCCTCCCACTACATCAAGATTCTCTTTCATCAATCTCAATCAATATTCTTCTTTCAATTGCAATCAATCTCTTGTGTTTCATTAAAGAAAAAAAAAAAGGTAAGTTTTTTTTAAAAAAATTTAATGTTTATTTATATTTTATTAGTTTGATTTTTTTTTAGGGTTTTAACTATATCAAGTAATTGATTGAGTTTGTTTTCTTGTAGCTATTGTGGAGATTGAGTGTTACTTCAAATCTTCAATATTGTCGGAACTTGCTTTTTCTAAAAATCAAGTGCTATTTTTTTCATTTTTTTTAATTAAAATTCTATTTTTATTGTCTTTCATCATTTTATTTTGGTAAAAATGTCTACTAGAAAATTCGAATCTGGTCATGACAAACGAAAGAAAAAGAAAAGAGTGGAAGATTTAGTTCAATCTCAAAAATTAATTTATTTAGAAGAAAAAAAAAAGTATCATGGTACAATTGCACATAGGGCCTCACTTTGCCTAAGGCCGGCCCTGGTCGTTCTTTAGTTAGGTTCGTCTTGAAAAAAATTCGAAACTAAATATTTAGAAATTACATAACATTGTAGAACTTGATTGTTTCACAATTTCACAATGCTATGAAACTTTAGTCTTTAAACTTTTTTTCATAACCTACTTAACTAGAAAATTATTATTACATATAATCATAAGCCACCATAGCAAAGCTCGAAATCATCATAAATTAAACTTAAATTTAAAGTTGATATTGTAAAAAGAAAATAATATATAATCAATGACAGTCTATCTTTCCAGCCATGACCAATTTATTTAATTAATTGTAAGACAACATTTTTTTGTCCCTTTTTAGTGTTGAATGTTTCTACTAAATCCTACAAAGTTCACAGTTCATTAATCACTGTAGAAACCACACGGATCAGCAGGCCTTCAATATATATAAACATCTCACTACTCTACCTTCCATTTGACCACCTCTCTCTCTCTCTCTCTCTCTCTCTCTCTCTCTCTCTCTCTATAGATCTTTCTCTTCTCTCTCTGAGTCTTAGCTAGAGATCACATAAGTAGCTTCATTAATGGAGGGTGCAGCAGATCTTCATGATGATGATCATGATCATCCCACGTCAGCAGAGAATTGCCCAGATCAAGATCCAGTTAGAACCTATGATTGCATTTTTTGCAAGAGAGGTTTCTCTAATGCTCAAGCACTAGGAGGTCACATGAACATCCATCGCAAAGACAAAGTCAAGCTCAAGCAACAACAAACACCACCAGTACAAGTACCCTCATCAAACATTAATACTACTACTACTCATGTTCATCATCATCATCATCAGAATCAAAAATCATCATCTTTCGACGTCTCGAAAATTCCACAACAATCTTATTCTCCACCAATAATCCCTACAATTAACAGGTTTTCATCATCATCATCAGTACAACCATCCATAGAAGCAGTTAAAGTTAAAAGGGCTTCTTGGAATATTCTTGGCGATCATCATCATCACAATTATCATCATCATCATCAAGAAAATAATAACAAAACAGCCCATGTTGTGGTTGCATCAGAAGAAGTGAAGCAACTGCCTTTGTTTGCTGAAATACCATTAATGATCAATTCGGCTGATATTACTGATGAACATCATCATCAAAGAAGGGTTTCGTCTTCTTCGAGCTCCTCTGGGTCGTTCTCAGAGCTGGACCTTGAGCTCAGACTGGGGCCTGATCCTCAGGAGTCATCATCATCAGCAACTGGTACCAAAAAGTTCTTCTGAATTAATTTGATTATCGATCTATATTATATTTTCATTAATTATATATATAGCAAACGTTCTTTGATTGTGTTAATTGTTTGTCCAACTTAGTGAATTTTGTTTTTTTTGACAAACCAACTTAGTGAATTTTACAAATTTAATTATCTAAATGCTTCTTCTAATTATCTTATAAATTAAATTTGCAATATATGTTTTTTTGTTGATTTTTTTGGTTAATTTTGTGATATATATCATGAGAAATCATGTAGAAGAGTTCAATGGTTTGTGCAACTGTCATCTGGACAAAATCCAAGCCCTTTTAGGGTTTATATATACGTGATGCTGCTCATATGAAAAGTGAAAACATCTAATAATTAACGCAAACCCTAGATATATATTATATAACATGCCAAAAAGAAAAAGTATGGAGTTTAAGACAAAATTAGCCTACTTGTCTGGCAAATCCTCAAACATTTACCTCCAATATATTTGAGTACTAAAACCTTCAAGCATATATATATCTAGCAGAAGCATGTTTTCAAGTGCGGGATCCTGATGTGCCCATCGGTGTAAATCGGGATAATCGGGATCTCACACCTGAAAAAAAAAAAAAAAAATTATAGGATCTCACATCTGATAATTGTTATATGTAGTAGTCATTATGCTTTTACATCATTCACATTTTAAATATTACATGCTTTCTTTATAAATACTTCTAGCTGCCTCTTGATCACTTGATGATTATTTATCCAACACTCTCGAATGATCATTTCAAGAAATTGCATGTTCTAGTGAAATTAAATTAAAAGAATTGATGTTACGTAATTTTGAAATTAATCAGACGAATTTCAAGACTTCTATTACCTGTTTGTGGCAGATTATGTATATTATATATAGGAGAAAATATATATCTGCATCTGGGGATCTTATAAGTGATATATGATCAATTAAAGCTTACATTGAGTACTATCACATGTTAATCGAATGATTATTAACAAAATTTATTGGTGATGATCATGATCAAAAGCTCTTTGATTAAGATTTTCAACAAAATTAAAGAGATGGTAAATCATGCATGCATGCATGGTTGGTTAATTTCACTTCTTCTATTGCGTATCATGTGAATTGTGAAATCATTTGCTTTTGGAAAGGGGCAACGACAAGAATGAAAATGTGCCAATAAAGAAATTTTCTTGGGACATGACATTAGACATTGCATGCGCATATAATTAATTGAATATGATTTGATTGATGTATTACTATATAAGTGTATGCGTGTTCTTGATATAATTATGATTTTGTGTATGATCATACGATCGAGGATAGATAAAAATAATGAAAGAGAGGGTACTGTATGTAAGTACCGTACATTCATCTAATATAAATATCAGGGGCAGACTTCAGAGTGAGAGGGGAGCTGGCGGGGGGCTATGACCCCCCTTACCCTCAAAAAGTTTTTAAAACCCTTTTATAAAATTTATGAAATTGTTACCAAGTTTTAAGTCTTTTTCACTTTGATCCCCCTAAAATTTTTTGTTTTTGTATAATAGCCACCAAACTTGAATTTCTAGCTTCATATATATATAAGAACGTATGCATGAAAAAATGTTATTAGATTTGTTATTATCATATTTGATAATACAAAGATTTTCGAAATCTTTACACAACTGGTTGTACGAGTGAAATTCAATCTTAAGACCACGAAATTTTGCATAATATAGTGTGTACATACATGTATAACTCGACAAATGTTGAAATAAAGTGCAAAATATAAAAAATAAGTAAATAGCTCTTGCTGTGCAGTATTTTTTTTTTTTTTTTTTTGATACTATCTATCCACCTATTTAGACCATGTATTTTTTTTTTTGAAGCTTTTTTCGGTCGTTAACTTGGAAGTCATTTACCCAAATCTCAAACCCGTCCATCTACCAACTGAGCTACACCCCTAAAGGGAGTGTACAGTACTTTCTTTAACTTCAAAGAAAGATTTAATTTAATGTGTGTTAAGTTCGTTTAGAGTAAACTAATAACATAGATAATAAGTACTTCAGTGATCAAGTTTTTTTTTTTTTTTTTTTTTTTTGAACCGCACCTTTTATTCAATACGATAAAAAACAGAACACAACAATACCAACAGATCAAACACCACTAAAAAAAAGCAGAGACCCAAAAAACGAAAAACACAACTCCCAAACCACCGTTGTGAAAAGGGCCATAAACAACACGAACAAGGAAACAATTAAAACTCCCATTCCAACTTGTCTTCCCCTGAACTTGAAGCCAACTTAGCAAGGTTGTCGGTGAAGGAGTTGGTCGACCTCGGATTGTAAATAACTGTCATACCCTTTATAGATTGTAAACAACTCCGTACGTCATAGATGATATCAACATTATTAAGGCTGCCGAAACCCGCCTTGTCATTGACCCATGAAACCGCCACCATCGAATCACTTGTTGATGAACAAAATTAACTAAGTAATTGAGAGCATATATATATATATTAGATCAATGCTCCTGATTAAACAAATTAAGTAATTGATTTGCTAGTTAATCGTTGTCAAAATTGGTGACAAAGAAAATAGTTAATATTATAATTAATAGTTAATGTCGTTATTATCATGGTTGTCAACTTGTCATCTTCTCTCTTGTTCTTACTATCTTTCACTTTCCAATTAAGTATACTTGACCATCCCAATAATATATAAAATATTGAATACCTCTGATTTTACTAGAAAACTAGCATTGACAAAAACAATCAATAGCCAAGCAATTTTTAATATTCAAACACTCAATGGAACAAATTAATCTTCTACATGCAGTTCTTTACAATATATATATATATGATTTTTTTCAAGTAGAAATATATATATCCGAGTATGCTCTTCACATATACGTACATAGATAAAATTGTATCATCACAAAATTACCAAGCCCAGAATCTGAAAATTTCTAAGCATCGTTAGCGAATAAAAAACACCTTCATTTGAAAATGTAATTACAAATCTGATGGTATACTCCTCACATACACCAATGTCATTCCAATTTCCAAATCAATAAAAGAGACAATCAATATTGCTTACAATTGTCGATGAACACATTGAATTTGAGAGCTAGCTAGGGACTCTTCTCTTGTCAAGAAAAATACAATAATAATAATAATACAAGTACTTTTCATGCTTAATTATTAGACGCTTAAAAGCATTCACATAATTAATTAAAAACAACAATACAAACATATTAATTTGCACAAAATTAACTAATAATCAGCCTGATGATGCATGATGGTCAGTAATATCAACTCTCCGATCATGGTGATGAGCATCAATGATCATTCATCATCAACATATATTGTTTCTTGCTTAAACAACCCACCAAACACCTTCCTCACCTCCCTCTCCGGCTCATCTCTAGGCTTTGCCTTTGGTGCTGGTGGTGGTGGTGTTTGTTTTAGGACAGCTCTGAGGGACGGCAGTGTCCTCGCCTTGGCCTGTCCTCTCACAGTAGCAATCTGAATTTTCGGTTTCGCTTTCTCTTTCTCTTTCTCTTTCTCATTCTCAGCACCACCATTAGGCTTCTGAACAGCACTTGCAAGTTGGGTGCTCAGTTTCTCCCAAGAAATTCCTGAGCTGATGCCTTTGGCTTTGCTAATTAGGGTTTCCACTGAAGCCGCCCCACCCGCAGCCTGAACAGCCTTCTCCTGAGCTTGCTCAGCCAAACTAGCTGCTCTAGCCTCCTGCTTGGAGAGCTTCTTCACTTCCTCTTCAAGCTTCCTTGATGCCTCCGCTGCTTCGCGAGCTTTCTCAGCAGCTACACTTGCCTCCTCCTCAGCTTTTGCCTTTGCAATCGCCTCTGCATAGGCTGCTCTTCTTCCATCCTCAGCAATACCACTAAAAATGTATTCAACATTTTTGTACATTAATAGGCCATGCATGCATTATATGCATATTATGCATATACCTGGGAATGCAGTGTCATCGATAGATCTGACAAACTTCTAACTTATTCGGTGTTCTATTACAATAATACGAATTTAATTACCTGAAAAGTTGATCTACAGTCTTGGCTGGAGCTGATGGATCTGTAAAAACTTTAACCACCTAAACAATAACAAAAATAAATAAATAAAAATGCAAATAAACCAATTTTTTCTTTTAATTATTCCAAAAAAATAAACTAAAATTATAAAACAAAATTAAAAAAAAAAAAAAAATACCTTATTTTCGGCAATTGCTGTGTTAGAGAAAACATCTGCAACCAGTGACGCTATCTGGGATGTTGCCACCTAATAATAAAATTTCCAAGAAATTTTATAAAAAAAAATACAAATTAGAATAAAGAAAAAAAAAATCAAAAAAATAATAATAATAAATAATTAAAACAGATATAATCGCATACATTACATTACTTTGTAGTCGTTTGCACTGGCGCTTCCTTCAGCTGACACGACGACATTGTACGAACTCTCGGGCGAAAAGTCTTCGGTTAAACTCGTTGTTATGAACGTATATCTAACGTCCGTTTGGATTACTTTTTGCAGCAACTCGGGGACGGTCAACGGCTGAGATCGCGAGAAGAGGTTGTTGAAAAACGAGGAGAGGCCGTCAATTACATTATAGGTTGATTGTCCCGTGATGCTCCCGTCGTAGATTATTGCCACGTGGCCCACTCCAGCTAGTTGGGCGGCTTCGATCACTTGCAATGCGTCTGACGTGGAAACCTCTGCGGTGGGGCCGTTTTCGGCTGGACCGATCGTGACCACGACCTTGCTAGCGTTCCCGATTGCTTTGGCTATTGATTCTGCGTCTTGGAAGGAGGATTCAACGGCGTTGAGACGCTTTGATTCTTCGTTTGATATGATCTACGGTCATGATCAAGTGGGAGCAGAAAAAATCAGTGTATAGCTTGCATTTGATCGATCAACGTACATGTCAAAATCTACCTATAATTATATAGAGAAACAATATATACAACCGGGTCGTGGCACCACCGTGACCTCGTAGTAGAAAAAAAAAAAAAAACATGTGGATCATATATTTATTATGCGGATCCCACATGTTTTTTTATTTTTTTCCACTACGGGACCGCGGCGGTACCACGACCCCGGTTATACGTAGCATTCCTCAATTATATATTATTTATAAAAAAATTTGACATTTTTTTAAATATGACACTATTATATATATATTGGGGTTTTTTTGGGATAGGAGAGGACTCCCCAACCCGTAATTTCGTAGTCCCATTTATACTCATTAAAAACCCTGAGTACCGACAGTATCGATGGATTCGGTTTACAAACCAAATTTGTGGAAACCTTAAAAATGAGTTATTATATTATATGTAAGTTTTGTAGTCATTTTTTTATATGATCATTTTTGTTGTTTATATTTATAATAAATTTTATACTGATTTTTTATTTGTAGCTTAAATTTGAAAACCCAGGTTTCAATGGATTCAGTAACTTATTACAATTACGAACCAAATTGGGTGGTTTCGATCGGCAATTGATCTAACCAATCCACCATTATTGTTGCATCAATCTTCGTAAATGTTCAAGAAAGAAAACAAGTATTAACTTGAAATTTATATGATTTAAGAAAAAATCAAATGAAAGTGAACTTACGTTGGTTTCCTCTTGATTTTTCTACTCATTAATAACATTTACTAGAAATATCAATGACATTTTCAAAAAAATAATAATAATAATAATAATAAAATATCAATGAACAATTTAAAATGGAAGATAAATAATTTTAATAATTAAATAATGGATGTTATTCTTTATGAGCAGCCATATTGCTTTAATCTATGATAGTTTTTATTTGGGAAATAATTAATTAAGTTCATCTATTCCACCATGAGCTACCAACCAGCCATGTAATGAGAATTTTGTACAACAACAATATATGCATTTCGCTATCCAAAATTTACCTCAATGAAGTATTATTTTCAATTTAATTTAAGAAACTAACCTTGTACTTGGCAGCAAGACGAGCCAACTCCTGAGCAGCACCAAGTTCAGGGACGCCAGCCCGAACACTGAAACCTTGACGCAGCAACGACTGAGCAATGCGAACGCCGGCCTGTCCGGTTGCACCGGCCACATACACCGTTCTGGGATCCTTTTTTCTAGAGTTTCCAAAAGACAAGCCGTTGGTAGGGTTGTTCACAACCGGGATCAAAGATTTCATATCCGGTACCTTACCAAAATCAAAACGAAAAGGGCTAGAATTGCCTGAATCAGAACTTGCTTCCGATGACTCCTCATCGTCCTCTTTTGGTTTTCCAAACTGAAATGAGGAGAAGGGTCCGGACCTTTTGGCAAAAACTGTGAGTCTAGAGTTCCTGAGAGTTGGTAGTCTTGAATGGGGTGTGGTGGTGGTAGGGAGGAATGAATTGGATGAAAGAGTCGGAGCCATTAATGGATCGGACGGATTTCGATCCTATCCTTCAATGAAGAAGAAGATGACTTTTTGTGTATGTACAAAAACTATCCTTGATCTTCAACAGGAAAATCCATGTGGGAGCAATCAATTTTGTTTGGTTTGAAAGAAAATATTATCTGGATGTGGAGGGTAGAGGAGTGGTGGTATCCAATAGGATCCAGCCACGTCGTCACAGTTTATCTTCTTAAGGAAATTGGAGACCAGACGTTTTATGTGTATCACACATCAAATGTATATAAATGAACCACCAGAAAATGACATTTCCCGCACATCTATAGAGCAACAACACAATTCTGATAGACATGTCCCACAAAAGCCAATGAGAAAAAGGATAGATATTATATCACTTGTACATGGATTGGGGATTTTTTTTTTTTCTTAAAGAACGAAATTTAGAGAACGCCTAAATGATAATCCCCGGTAACCTGGGGATTTTTTTTTCTTAAAGAACGAAATTAAGAACACGCGTTACGGGGGATTTTTTTTTTTTTTGCTTATAGAACAAAATTAAGAAAACGCCTAAATGACAATCCCCAATAACTTCGCTAGCAACTGAGATCCAGACTAGTTCATGGATGGACAATATCCATCTGATAGGTCCGAACTGTTACTCATCGGTTGCATCACTCTCCACCTCCAACACTTCAATGTGCATCCATTTCATCATTTACCAGCTTCAAAATCATCTATTGAAACAAAATCTAATATTCACAAGATATAAACCACGAAGCATCATCAATCATCAATGCTAAGCATAGTCCTAAACAATCAAAGTTTACACAGGACACGAGCTTATAGAAAAGTTCTAGTCCATTCAAAGTATTTCCGTTTCTAGTCCATTCAAAGTATTTCCGTCAAGACCTAACAGCAACACTCAGAACTTCAATATGAACAAACAAAACTTATAATACAAAATTTTAAGTTAATTGCCACGTTGGAGCACCCTCTGGTTAAACACCATCGAATAATGCAAAAACCCTAATTTTGTATCATTTTGTTCGTAGTCAACCTATTCTAAAGTATACCTATATTACCGAGCATGACGGTGATGACACACATCCTTGATAAGGACAATCATTTTAAGAGAAATATAATACGAATTGTACTATATTGAAGGAAACAAAATTAACAAGGAAGAAGACTAAGTAAAGGGAAATCAATATTTACGCCGAAGAAGTGTACGGAAAAATACATATAATTAAATGATCAACTTCCCCTGCCTAATTCAGAAACAGATTGGAAGAGAAAAAGATGATCAAAAACCAGTAGCTTATGAAAAATGCAAATCAACACCTTCAGTATTGGTACACAACTTCAGCTTATCATTATAAATACATATGAGATCCATCTATATCGTACAGACCTTACAACTGAAATCAACATCAGGGTAGGATGGGTCCGAAAATAAAGCACCATGGAGAATTTTAGAAAACTAAGTCCCGGGAACAACTCTCAAGCTGCCATCCATACAGAGGTTAACCGAAATTGTGAGAAAGCAGCAACTATTAACATACAAAGATTCATTTAATAGGCACTGAGATTTCTTCTTAAAGAACCCTTAAAGATAAAGAGAGTACTTCACCTGAATTGATGTTCGGAATGTGGATCTGCATATGATCTGCTCAACCAAGTCATCTAGTTGACAAAATATTCATCTATCAATTGACCAGAAACCTGATTTAGTATCAGTCTCATATCAATGGAACTCACTAAGACCATTTAGTTTAGTTTTGTTCTTAATAAGAAAAACGAGGTCGGTCAAACCTGAGACCTGATTTATTCCTAACAGCAGCGTTACTCAGACTCTCATTTCACATCAGACAGGCTATCGACACAAATTTGGTATGACAAAGACAATAATCACAGAAACACCAATTAAGGCAATAAGATGCCTCCACATCCAAGAAAAAGATAAAATCCCACAAAAGAAAAAACAAAAACAAATTCCCAACAAAGGGAAGACAATTATTACCAGAAAATTTAGCAGCAAGGTCTGCATAAAGTGCACTCAAGAGAATGGCTCAGGAAATCCTCATTTATCCAATTCAGCTGCCAGCAGTAAACACAGATTACATTAAACAGTTACCAATATAAAAAAACACTCCCTTTCAAAACATAAAACAGCCTAGAAAATGTTAAGGAAACTGGTCAATAAGATTTAAATGACAGAATAACATCTAAATGTTCCATGGCATTAAAGGTTTTAGTGATTGTTGTTCTTCTTTGCTTTGATTGATTCGAGGGCCTTGTTCCGTAACTCAATCTCAAGCTTCTTCTGCTCAGATTCTGTCTCTTCATTGTCGCTAAGATGAGACTCCCTCCTGGATACATGTTCACCATCTGAAGCATCAGCATCACTTTGATTCCTCAATTTCAGCTTCTCTGCACGCCGTTCTCCCCTTCTGCGACGCCGCTCATCACGCCGTCGACGCTTCTCCTCTTTTCGTAATTTCTTTTCCTCCTTCCTTCTCCTCTTAGCCTCCTTCCTCTCTATTTCAGAATCAGAACTGTAGTCATCATCCGAAGCCACTTCTTCCCTCCCATGTTTTTTATGCTTTCTTTTATCCTTATTCTGAGTTTTGTGTCTATCACTTTCCTCAGAACTAGAATAAAGAGTGTCATTCAGATTATTATGATCAACTGCCATTGCAACATTTTCCGATTTACGCTGTCGATTGCTGTCCTTTCCATTATTTGACCGAGAGTGGTTTCTCTCTTCAGATTTTTGACTTTCTCCAGGGTAGGATGACAGTTGCCTATCACCTGGCAAGGAATCCTTATACAAAGTTGGTGATGTTTGATGATCAGCAGTTCCAGGATGATCACCCCTCTCGGACAATCTCTCACTACCATGAACATAAAGATGTCAGATTAACATAACACGCCTTTTAATTTGTTCTACAACAATGTAAGTGATCAGATAAGCAAAATACGTTGTATAACAGAAACACATATCTACCTCTTTAATCCCTGGTCCTTCCTAGAATCCATGCTGTCGTGATGGCTCCGAGATTCAGTGGCATGATGACCTCCAACTGATCTCTCAGGAGAATATTCTTCTTCGTTATGAACTTTTGCAAGTGAATCTTTTCGCTTACTGGCAGTGGATGAGTGCACAGATCTTCTAAGTAATGAGACAGATTTATGGTCCACATCCTCCCTGCAAAGGTAAATCCAGAACAACTCAGCAAACTAAAAAACTAATCAAAACATCACATGGTAACATAGAAAAACGAATTTCAAGAATCATCAGAAAATGCTGAACTCTGAAATTAACCTAGTGCGATTGGTTTCTTTATGCTCTTTGCGTGTCTCTGATCCTCCCTGATGAGGTCTACGTTCTCTTGTTTTTAGTGGACTTGAGATTTCATCATGGTGCACTCTGTCCCTGGTCTGCCTCACAGGACTTTCATTTGGAGTAAATGACCTTCAGTAGTAGACAAAAATGTATAGACATAAATTTTCAACAGAATGATTATAATTTTTAATATCGTGTGACATAATAAATAGTAATGAAAGATGATATGATTACCTCCTGTCTGCACTCGTACTCCTTTTCCTTGTTGCATGTGGAGGGGATTTTGACACAGTTGGAGACCTCTCTGGTGAAGGTGAAAAGGTTGACGCTTTATTCCGTATATCTTTCTGGTCCTTTGAATCTCTACGTGGTGACCTCATAGAGCTGGAAGATCGATGTGCCACAGGAGACAGCTTCTCCTGGATTCTGTAATGTAGAATTTTACAATAGAGTAAAAAAAACTGCTACGCAAGTTCAAACAGCTAGGTATCACTAGAAGAGGAACTGCTCAAAAAGGATGACATACCTATTTTTTTCTTTAGGAGAATGCACAGGAGATCTCCTGCTGTCACTGGCAGACTTATTCCTGACTGGTGAAGAGGCCCTACGCTGAATAGGAGATGGAGAACTTGATTCGCCAGGTGTGGGAGACCTACCCCTGCGAGGAATTGGGGATCTCATGCGGCCAGGCAGAGGTGGCCTCTGTCGTGCAGGAGATGGAGAGCTATCCTGCGGAGATGGTGGAGACCTTCGAAGCTGTCGTCGCACAGGAGAAGGTGATATACGCCTCTTGGGTGATGACGACCCTCGCCTCATGGGAGATGGTGACCTACGCCTCATGGGTGATGGGGAACTATGCTGCATAGGTGATGACGACCTACGTTTCATAGGGGAGAGTGACCCACGTCTCACAGGCGAAGGAGATCCACGCCGTATGGGCAAAGGAGATCCACGACGCCGCACCGGTGAAGGAGATACACGACGCCGTTGAGGTGGAGATCTAAGATGCCGCACAGGTGAAGGAGATCTACGACGCCTAATAGGTAATGGTGATCGACGTCGTCGAACAGGTGATGGGGATCTCCGACGCCGAATGGGTGACGGTGATCTACGACGCCGAACGGGTGATGGTGATCTACGACGCCGAACGGGTGATGGTGATCTACGACGCCGAACGGGTGATGGTGATCTACGACGAAATGGTGAATGCAATTTATGCCGTGGGAGAGATGGTGATCTGCGGACCGAACGTGATCTAGATCTTCGCCTAATATAAGATGACCTTCGTCTTGAAGGAGAGCGGGAGATCCAAGGTGAATGCCTCTTCCGAGGTGTAATAGATCGTCTTCTTGGAGAATAACGCATCCTATCAGAAGAAATGGAGCGCCTTCGTGCCACAGGTGATCTTGATAAACTCCTTGACTTGTGCCTGTCATTGTTTATATATATTACATCAGATGCTACAATTTGGAGAATTTATATATGCATAGAGAAAGATTCAAATTAGTATTAGGCTTAGATAGGTTAAGACACAACAAATATTATTATAATCCAATTTAGAGAATATGGTTCTACTATTGCAGCACGCAAATAAAAGCATACTCTGAACTTCTAGAATAGGAATGTGACTGCGAGCCTCTGCACATAATTAAAGAAAGACTGCTGTTAACCACATATTTTATATTGAATGAAAACAATAAAATCAGAAGCATGAAAATGCAAGACAAGGAGCACAATTACCTATGAGGTGAAGGGGAGCGAGCAGCTGAGCGTGGAGATTTTGAAAACCTGTAAGGATGTATACCATGAGTATTAACAAACCCACATAGTGCTATTGATGTAATATTGTAATTACAAGTTGTATTCCAGAAAATATTTCCCGTAACAGATGCTACTAAGATGAACACAATCCCCTAACATATATAACTTCTTCATGGCAAACAGTAAATGCCACTAATTGAAGCATCAAATTAGAGACGTCCACAAATTCAGGATGTCACAACTCACAACAGTACCAAATGTACATCCTACGGCATTCTTAGACAAAGTCATAAATTGTTGAACCCCAGGAAAATCATCTGCATGTGTGATTACTCTAATGACAGATGTAATGTTGAATCAGAAATTAACTCAAGATGGGCATAAACGATTCAAGTTCAAAATATTTACTAAACTCTCCATCTTCATTTCTTGAACCAGGAAATCTATACTTCATAATTACTGGAGATACAATGCAACAACATTTGCAAACCCCTCATTAATGAATCCTGACTATATAGCACTGCGAATGCAATTACCTTTTACAACATATTACTAATGCTTCACATCCCAATATTGCAACCATGGTGTTCCAAACTAATAATGCTTGGAATTGTCACAAATTTGATGTCTAATTGTCTAAAACAAAACTTATGATCACAAATTGGATAAAAGAATATGTATCAGTTGAATGCCCTTCTAAATGCAGATCTTGTTCGGTTAGAATTTTGAAAAGATGAAAACCAAATAAATAGCATAGCAATGCTGAAAACTCAAAACCTTACCTGTTTCTTCCTCTCACACCATTCTGCTCACCAGCTTCTTTCTCATCCTCGGGATGGAATCTTGATGCCTTCGCCAACATAGTCTTTGAGTTTGAATCCAAAGCAGCATCACTGGCCTTCATTTCAGCTGCACCGTCCTACAGTAGTTTGAGGTAAAGGACATGAACCCAAATAATTGCAGAAGCTAGCTGAATGCCATGAGAAACACAAAGGAAAGTTAAAACCTAAAACCCAACTCCAGAGAATGCAACTCCAGCATGAAAAAATTATTATTACCATCTTCTTCGATCGTTCTTGGTCGAATTCTCTACTCTCCCTCTCTTTCTTCTTCTGAATTTCATTTGCTATCCGATCTGCCTCCACCTTCAATAACCCATGATAAAATTTTGAGAAAAATGAACACTTTTAGTACTGTGAAAGCTTTATTATGACTTAAAATAACCAACCTTTTTCTTCCTTGTTTCTTCTTCCTTGGCATCCAAGAACTGTTGAGGAACACCACTTGCATTCTTCTGTGCACTGAGGAGAAGTATCCAAAGCTCTTTCATAAACTTTCCAGTATTTTTCTCCATGAATCCAGTAAGAGATATCTGAATCTCCTTCCCATTCACTACCTGCAACAAAATAGCACATAAGAAGTTCAAAACCATTTCAATACTATAAAGTAACCAAAGGTACAACCCAAAATTACCCATTGACGAACTCATAACTAAAAATTACTAGAGACAACAAGCCCCATTTCAAGCAACTGATTTCTTGATTTAGTTAGGAAACACATATTGAAATAAGCTATAGGGCTTCGAACTTAAATAAAACTGGCATATAATTTACCAACATAAGTATTAAGTAATCAAGAGAAAAAAAAAAGAACAAAAAGAGAGTAAAGCACCACAATTGAGGTAGTATGTAAAAGTAACTCTTCCCAAATTCAATATTGATATCGATTGAGAGATTGTAAGTTACCTTTCCATCAAGAAGACCGTAAATGAAGTTGATAAGAACTTCATCTTCGAATCCGAGCAGCTCAGTAACTCTAGTAGCAATCCACGGTTTAACAACATCCATCTTCACCTTTGTCATGTCAACCTAAAGCCATACCATTAATGTTATCATGAATATATCTTATCACATGACTTCTATTTCTAACCATTTGATTCAATACACAAAAAAAAACAAAAAAAAACAAAAAAAACAAAAAAACTACAAATTTCTAACCCTAGCTTAGCTACTTCAATTGCTGCGTAATTCGATGTTAGAAATGGATAAAACAGCAGATATGAGAAATACAAGAAACATAAAATCAAGAAATTATATAGTACGACGAAATCGAACGAACCAAATTGTCCAACTCAGGAGCGAATTTCTGCGATTTCATGAGCTTCGTTTGCTTGTTGGAGAACCGGGTATCTTGATCGGCCGAGGTGCCCTATAATCGACACGTTAATTAGTAAGAAAAATCGTAGCTTCTCACTCTCAAATGCCAGAGATCTTGATCTAATTTTCTTTCAAACAAGATTCAAACAGACGAAACAAGGAGGAGGAATAAAATGAAAAGACAGATAATCAGATCGGAGCTTACCCGGAAGAACCCGCCCGACATTTTCTAGGGTTTTTGGTGTTGCAGAGAACTCTGATGATAGTGATAAGAGCGTGGCTGCTGCTAAGGAGGTGGTTTTTAGAGAAGAGAACTGAGAGACGAGAGTGTGATTTTTGTAGTTCACGACCTGTCGGTTCTCGACTCTAAAACGGTATCGTTTCAGGCATGGATAGATGATGGATTTTTTGACAATTCGACATGACCTAATTAGCTCATTGCTACTACGAATTTACAAAACTTAAAACCAAATCTCAAAAATTAAATTGAAATTAATCATATTAAATGATATGATTTAAATTATATTTATAATATATATGATTAAATATACTATATATTTCATAATATAATGTCTTAGTATTCTATAATCTTATTTCATGAAAAATTGTTAATAAATATTTCAAATAACATGTTACTAATAACATGTGAAGTTATTTTTATATGATTATATATATGATAAGATAATATGATATGATATAATTTATTAATAATATTAAATAGATAAACAAAATTAAAAAAATAATAATAATAACATTAAATAGATGACACATATTGCTTCCTCATTGGAGCACATCTCCAATGCAATTATAAAATCAAATATGCTTCCATTTTATGACCAATCATAATATAACAATTATTCTACTCTCTCTACTCTTTTATTTTACCATGAAATGAGCTATAATATAATTGGTGGAAAAATTTATAAATCCTAGTCAACATTTATATGAGGGTTTCTAGAATTAGAAACTCACCCAATATTCTCTATTTTTTTTTTTTTTTGCCACGTAATCTTCATATTGAAGTTAGATAATTGTATCGGAGATAGTTTTTCTAACTTATTAACTATTAATACTATGTGACAATTCCCCAAATGCATATTTGCATTGGAGATGCTCTAAGATATGAAAAACAAATCTAATAGATGTTTCACTTTAAACCCCGTAAAATTAAATATTTAAAAAAAAAATGTTAAATGAAGAAGAAAAAGTATAAAATGATACATGAAGAAAATGTTATGTGTGAGTGGATATATATATATATATATATATAGAAACATATAAATATGAAGGCAAACATATTGAAAATAAAAATAAAAATGGAGAACACATGAGTTTGATTTGAATTTCACTTATAAATAGGAAATGAATAACCAAGAGAGTTGCAGAGAAATATGAATGTGTTAAAATGAAAGTAAGGAATGCCAAAAGGTAATAGCGGAATCAAAAGACATAAATTACATTAAAATTATTCTTATTCATTTCATCGTAACAAAAAGAAAAAAAAAAAAAGAGGAAAGGTTACATTACAATTAATCAAAACACGTAAATTACATTAAATAAATCTTATTCATTTCATCTTAAAAAATGTAAATGTTGCATTGAATTTAATTTTATTAAATATGAGCATTTTCATCTTAATAAAATGAAATTGTTACATTAAAATTAATCTTTATTTTGAAGCAAAAGCACATAAATTTCATTTGAAATAATATTATTAAATTGGGAAAAGCAAAAGTCAAATACAAACTTGAAACTAAATCTCAAAAATTAAATTGAAATTAATCATATTAAATATAACACGATTTTGTACCAGCACGGTACGGCACAGCACGTCACGACATACTTCATTTAGTATACTGTGCTGAGTGTTTAATTAGTATTTAATAATTTTTATTTGTAAAATTATTTTTGGGCCTTAATTTTAGTTGGGGCCTTAAACAACCGCCTAAGTTGCCTAAGGCACCAGTCGCCCTTAGGAACAAGTAGAAGGCATGACATTTAGTGCAATTTTACCGTCTTACCACAATTTGGTCATTTTGAGAAGGCTGCCATTTTGGTTTTCAAACATTAGTTTGCCGATTTTATGGCTTCTTGAAATCTGTAAACATTAGTTTGAAAACCAAAAATTGTATTAAATTTGGAAAACTTTGATCAATCAAATTGTGGCAAACTAATATTTACATATTTCAAGAAGCCATAAATTTGGAAAACTTTGATTGACCAAATTGTGGCAAACTAAGGGCCCGTCCTGTAAGCCGTTTTTTGTTTTTGTTTTTCGAAAAGAAAAATGAAAATGAAAACAGTGTTTTTTGTTTCATTTTTGAATTCCGAATACGCATCTGGTAGCATTTACTGGATTCCGTATTTTGAAAACAAAAACTGGAAAAACGCGTTCGGTAGGATAACTGAAAACTTTCGAAAATTGAAATATCAATTTTTACATTTTGTTTAATATTATTACAATTATAAACAAATTGATTAAATAATTAACCAATATAATTTTTGTAGTGTAATTTATAACTTAAACACAAGAACACATCATAAATTACTTCCAAAAAAAAATCAATTAATCAATTAATCAAAACTAAACTCTTAAATTATAAATAAGTATTATTTTAATAAATATAAATAACAGTAAATAAATATATATAAAAAATTAAAAAGAAAAAGAAAGGAAACCGGATTGGAGAAGAAGAAAGGAAGAAGATCGGAGATGAAGAAGAGGAAGAGGATCAAAGAAGAAGAAGAAGCAGTGGATCAGAAGAAGAAGAAGATCGGAGAAGGAGAAGAAAAGAATCGGAGAAGAAGAAGAAGAAGATCGGAAGAAGAGGAGATCGTGGGTCGATCCGCTTTTGGAGGAGCAAATCGGTGACGAAAAATAGATCGGAAGAAGAAGAGATCGGAGGCAAGAAGACGAAGATGACGAAGAGAAGAAGAAGAGAAAAAAAAAAGGAGAAGATCAGTTGAAGGTAGAAGAAGAAGAAAGAAGGAGATTGACGTTGAAGAGAGAAAAAAGAGAAAAATTAAAAATTAAAGGAGATGAGGTCTGGTGGGTGAAAAAAAAGAAAAAAAAATTAATGTATGGGACCCACTTATTTAATGATATGGGATCCACTATAAATGAAAAACAAAAACAAATTCATGAAAAACAAGTTTTTTTTGTTTTTCAAAATTTCCACTTTTAACACTGATTTTGTTTTTCATTTTGTTTTTGTATTTTGAAAATAAAATGAAAAACGGTTTACAGGACGCGAATTCGAAATCATTTTTGGAAAACAAAAACGAAAACATACCAAAAACAGCCTGCAAGACAGCCCCTAATATTTATAGATTTCAAGAAGACTTTGATATTTGGAAGAAGACTTTGTAAGTTGATATTCTTGGGAGCAATGACATGTTCTATTTGGCTATTCTATTTTTGTTCAACTTAAATATCTTTTCGTACGGAATATATTCTACATTTGTGGATCTTATTTGCCTCAGAACTTTGTTTCATATGGCATTTTTTTGGCGTAAAAAATCCTTTTCATACGGCATCGTTTTGCTGTCTTAAAATAAGTTTTATACAACATTTTATGGTTGTCCCAAAACATGTTTTCTACGGCATATTTTGACTGTTCTAACACAAGTCTTTTATTGCATTTTTGGGCTACTCCAAAATGTATTTTTAATGGCATTTCTTGACTGCCCAAAAATGCATTTTTTACAGCATTTTTTTGCAGCATTACTGAGATGTTGTCATAGATTGGTGGTCTTTTACAACTTCCTTCATAATGACATTTTACTAAATGCCGTAAAATGGGTTTTGCGGCATTTTTCAAAGCTTGTAAATGTCAATTTTTCTTGTAGTGTATAGATGAAGTTGTCATATTAAGCTTCAAAATATTAAGGTTTTGTGCTCATCCACTTTTGTTGAAACTCCAGCCAAGAATACAGTGGTCACATTGAGAGAGAGGTATGTTAGGTTTTTCTAGGAAGGTGATTGGAACAAGTGTTACATTGAGGAATTTTTATGTATTGTTGTCCACTTGTAAGCTCCATGCGTACCTTTAATGCATCTAAAAAATAAGCCGCTGGAGCATATTCAATAGATGTCATGATGTTCACATCAATTCCAACGTGGTTATTATCTATATCACCAAATAAAAAGTTTTGTACAGTATGGAGCTCAATTGCCAATATGTGGTTTTCTAGAATGGTCAATGTTTGTGTTGGGGTTTTTGCCCTAAAGCTTGTAGTTTGTAAATGTGAATTGAACAAGAAATAAAAGAAGTAGTTTATTCATTCAAATTGTCTCATACATTTATAATAACATGTGTACTTAACATCCAAGATTGCCGGATGTAATTTCAAACTGAGTATATGAATGTCATATATAGATGGATTCAGTTTGAAAGGAGCAATCTAAAGAGTCCGTAGATAACAAATAAAGCTGGATACTTTATTTGTGGTCAATATACAGCTGCTGTCCATTCCGTAATGTACGGTGATCTTATCCTAGATCATTCATATGGAGATATGAGAATGGAGGCACCTTATATGATTTGATCATATAGGACTGGGCCATGATCTATATGAATCTCTCACCAAGATGAAATTCATATATATCAACAAATGATGGCTATATATGGGTGATCTTAATCCTGAGTGTCTTATCGACTCCTTCAGGTTAGATCGTGGTTTTTGATATACCATGGGTGAGATCGGAGTTGCATTCCCAGTCAATAACTTCGTATGTTGGAATCGCAGTTTGGCTTGTGGCTGGGAAGGTCTGCACACAATAGAGGAATCCACTCCTTCTTGTGAGAAGTAGATAGTAGTTCCCTTAAGGTTTGATTCGGGGCTTGAACAATATGAGCGCTCTCCTAATTCCGTAAGGAATGTAGGATTTATTGTTCATTAGAGAATCAATGGTACTTAATGGAAAGATATAATTAGAGGGGTATAACGGACATTATGACCTAGCTCTAATTATGAACTACCCGTGGAGGATTATACCATATGTAATAGTTATATCAATGGACATCAAGATTTATTGGTTTGTGTAAAAACGTCTACAGTTGAAAGAGTGCAACTTCGGGTTTTTAGTGGAATAACACCGAAGTTAATAATCATGAAATATTAATTAAAGAGTTTAATTATTTATTTCTAAGGATTATTGGAGCTCAAAATACTGTAGGTCCATTAGATCCCCTTGCTAGCCCGATCGATTTAGGTAACAAGGGTCACGGTTAATTAATTGGATTGTCCAATTAATTGTGTTACGAAAGTGACACGTATCTATTCGGGAATTGATTGAATAATGAGATTATTTAATTAATGAATAATGGTGATTAAATAAATTAAATAATAAGATTATTTAATTATGTTGTTAATCACTAAATGGAGGGTGTTAGCTGATATTTGATTTTGAATAAAATAAGATAATATGATTATTTTATTTTATTAAATTAAATATTTGAAATTGAATTTAAAATGTTTAAATTCAAAAATAAATGTTTAATTATTTTTAAAAAGATATGAGATATCTTTATAAAGATTTTTATTTTTTATTTATTTTTTAAATCAAATAGATTTGGTTTGTTTTTAAAGATATATGAGATATATTTTTAATTTAAAAATAACAACCGAATTATATGAGATCAACTTACACAAAAATTTAAGAGGCATCAGTTTTTTGTCTTTTAATGAGAGAAGTTTTAAAAGGCATCAGTTTTTTGTCTTTTAATAAAAGAAGTTTTAAAAGCAAGTAGGTTGCATAAAACAGGAGAGAAGAAAGAGAAACAAGTGTGCGGCTAGAGACAAAATAAAAGAATTATTTTTTTCTTTTAGACTGATTATTGCCGCACTTCACCGATAAAAGAACAAGAGTTGTCTTTTGTGTGCTCCTCTTCTACCTCCATTTTTGTTCCTGAGTACCGTGACGCGCCCACACGCCATTACCAATTCAGGGTCATAGCGAGGAAGATCAAGTGGTTCAAATCAGGAGCAGACCGTATTAAAGTGAAGAAGCCTCCTACGTAGGTATGAAATAGTTTTCATCTCCTTCTTATTGTTTTCGATTATTACTGTACAAATGGGTTTATTTGATGATTGTTTTTAAAAATTTTAAAACATTTCTGCTGCGCAATCTGTAACCCCAGGTACCAACAGTTTGAACTATTGAACAATCCCAAATATTGAAATGGAAAAGGATATATAAAGTCTATAGATGGTGAGATGACAAAAGCTATACTGTTGACAGAAAAATTAAGATATTCTTACACAATGGCAAATACAAAATTCATGGAAAAAAAATAAGATGAGTTGAATTTGATTGGGAACGAGCAGGGGTGGTTTAAGAGTATCCGGGCCCTTATGCGAAAATTTAAAATGAAGGTTTGAATGTGTAATATAAAAAAAATAATTAATTAATAGTTAAAATAATTTATTTAAAATTTATTCTTATTTGTAAAATGCAAAAATGTTAGATTGAGTTTTTTTATATTTTTTTGTTGAGTTTTTAGTATTCTAATTCATATTTTCTACTAGACATGTCTAATATTAATTAAACATGTAAATTAGGTCAAGCCAACTTAGGCACAATCCGATAAAATACGATTCCGTACAAGCACGGTATGGCAAAGCATAACATGACACACTTCATTAAGCGTATTGTGTTGAGTGTTTAATTAGTGTTTAATAGTTTTTATTTGTAAAATTATTTTTGGGCCTTAATTTTAGTTGGGCCCTTAGACAACCGCCTAAGTTGCCTAAGGCACCAATCACCCTTAGGAACGAGTAGAAGGCATGACATGTTTCTTGTGGTCCGTTGGAACTGTGGGTTAGCATTAATAAATCATCGGAGATGGTGTATATTGTCCCATTCAAATGCATGTTGGCTTCACTGAAGCCATTATAGACTAAGTTGTCATATTAAGCTTCGAAATATTAAGGTTTTGTGCTTGTCTACTTTTGTTGAAGCTCCAATCAAGAATACAATGGTCATCTTGAAGTGAACTAGTTGATGTAGAGAAACCGACATATATTGAGATGGAAAAGCATATCTAAAGTCCATAGATGGTGAGATGACAAAAGCTATGCTGTCGTCGGAAAAATTAGGATATTCTAACACAATGGCAAATACAAAATTCATGGAAAAAGAATATGATGAGTTGAATTTGTTGGGACGAGCATGAGCGGCTCAAGAGTATCCCAGGGTTTGAATGTGTAATGTAAAAACTATTAAATTAATAGTTAAAATGATTTATGTAAAATTTATTCTTATTTGTAAAATGTAAAAATGTTAGAATGAGTTTTTGTATTTTTTGTTGTTGAGTTTTTGGTATTATGATTCATATTTTATGTTAGACATATCTAATATTAATTAAACATGTAAATTAGGTCGAGCTGACCTAGGTACAGTCCGATAAACACATGATTCCGTATAAGCACGGTACAACACGACACGATACGACATACTTCATTTAACGTACGGTGCTTAGTGTTTAATTAATATTTAATATTTTTTTATTTATAAAATTACTTTTGGGCCATAATTTTAATTTGGACCACAAAGACTTATATTATAAATAATTTCTTATTCCAATTTTATCCCTATAATATATTTGTTAAAAAAAAAAAAACCCAAAAGTAATATAAAATGAATGAAAGTAATATTTGTTAACATTTATTGATCTCACAAATATATTTTTATGTGATATATTTATAAAACGAAATTCAGCATAGAAATAAAAGAAGAGAATGAATAGAAAAATTCAAGATCATAAAAGACTATTGTAGGTATGTTAGTACTTGAAAAAAGAAGAAGTTGAGGGCATAAATAACCTGGATCCGTTAACTTTGACCCATAGTTGACTAACGGATAGAATATTTTGATACATTTTTAAAAGGTTGAGGACCAAATAAGCAAATATACAAAAATCAAGTTAAAAAGTGATATTTTCAGAAAATATAGGGACTAAACACCAATTTTCGGTTCGGTTTAATTTGATTTCGGTTTTTGTGCCCACCCCTAGGCGACGGTCCTGATCCTGTCGGTATAACACATGAACACCCATCAAACGCTATACATGATATACACAGAAGCAAACACACAAAACGACACAAAACAGCAGCGTCACTTGCCCGAAGAAAAATCTCGACCCCTTCCAGATCTCGCCACGTGGACCCAACTGAGTATAATCGGATGCAAACCTATTTATATGCCAATCTTTATTCATCTTCTCTCGTCCGCTCTATATCTCTCTCTCTTCTCACATTACTGATCTCTCTCT
Organism: Acer campestre; assembly: GCA_954870605.1. Taxonomy (NCBI): domain Eukaryota; kingdom Viridiplantae; phylum Streptophyta; class Magnoliopsida; order Sapindales; family Sapindaceae; genus Acer; species Acer campestre. The sequence goes on along the minus strand of OX940800.1, from coordinate 59,591,554 downwards.
CTCTCTGTAGCGTTCTCTCTCTCTCTCTCTCTCTCACTCACTCAAACACAACATCCCTCTCCAAAACAACAAAACCCTAAAAAAATACCCAAAAAAAAAAAACCAAAAAAGCTCTTACTGGCATGCTGCCCTAATTTGCCATATTAGGATTTGAAGTTTTATTTATAGGACGAGTCAGGGAGATTTCGGATTGAGAATTCGACAAAGGAAAAAGGAATGGCGACATCATCGACGACGACGACGAGCTCAGTCTACATTCGCGTCATCGAAGATGTCATCAGCAAAGTCCGTGAAGAGTTCGTCAACGGCCCCGGCGAGAATGTTCTCACCGAGCTTCAAGGAGTAATTTCTTTCTCTCTCTATCTCTATCTCGTACAAATATCGACCTCTAATTTTTAGTTTCCATGATTTTACTTGTCTTTGTTTAAGTGTTGAGGATTATTTATTTTTCATGGTTGATTAGAGAGAGATTGGTGGTTTGGTCGGAGATCTGCTGAGTTCTAGGGTTTTTTTATTTCATTTATTTTTTATAATTTTTTAATTTTATGTTGGAGTCGTAGTGAAGCCGATTTTAGCTATTTAAAATGGTAATTGTTGTTTATTGTTATTTTTATTTTTTGGGTTTAATCTGTGTTGCGTTTGTTTAGCTTTGGGAAGTGAAGATGATGCAAGCGGGAGTTGTGTTTGGTCTAGATAGGTCGTCATCGGCTTCAAAGCAGCCTACACCTGGCATAACTCCAGTTCACGATCTTAATGTGCCTTATGAGGGAACGGATGAGTACGAAACCCCCACTGCTGAGATACTCTTCCCTCCTGTAAGTGTTTCCTCCGGCAGGATATTTGAATTTTGGATTTTGATGTTGGTATTATAATATGTTGATCTGTGTGTGAATTTTGGAGGTGATATGCTAGTTTTATTTGTTTCGGATTTTTGAATCTTAATAAGTGGTTTTCTAAAATGTTGTTACGTGGATAGTTGACATGGCCCGTGGGTTTTTCTGAAAATATCGTATATTGGGTAAAAATTTGAAATGATTTGGCAGTCAAATTGCGTTGGTTTTAGATTTTTGGAGTTTTGAGGTGGGTTTCGATGAATTACTGTTGTCTAGACAGAAGAACTGTGAGTTAAATCTTGTTTAGGGGTTTTGATACAAGTCTTTTTAATTGGTTGCAGACACCATTGCAAACTCCCATTCAGACACCATTACCTGGGAGCACACCATTACCTGGAAGCACACCGTTACCAGGCAACACGCCGTTACCAGGAACTGCAGATAGCTCCATGTATAACATTCCTACTGGTTCTAGTGATTATCCCACTCCCGGAAGTGATAGTGGTGGGAATACTGACGTGAAAGGCGGAAATGGAAGGCCTAGCCCATACATGGTAAGAATAGGCCTCATCAATACCAGTATGTTTTTGTTGGTTATTATTTTGGAATTTTTAGTTCAAATTTTCTCTAATTATGGAGTCTACTTAGGTTTTTTTCTTTCATCATTGTTAAAATTTGGTTTTTGGAAAATTCTTTGGGGGTCCATCTACTTGCTAGAAATTTGCTTAATTACAGTAAAATTTTCTCTAATTATGGAGCCTATTTAGGTTTTTTCTTTCTTTGTTGTTAAAATTTGTTTTTTGCAATAAATTTTTCTTTCCTATAAAAAAGAATATTCTTCGGGGTACTCATCTACTTGCTAGAAATTCGCTTAAGTAATTATAGTCCACGGGTTGCTTATGTATGTGATTAATGATCTATTGTTTGTTTTCTTGGCACAGCCACCTCCTCCTTCTCCTTGGATGAATCAGAGGCCCCCGTTAAGTGTTGATGTCAATGTTGGTATGTTCTTGTTGTATGTTAAGAAAGAGAATTTTGTTATAACTTTCGACAGTTCTTTAGTAATAAATGGTTTCTTGTTATAGCTTATGTGGAAGGGCGGGATGAGGCAGATAGAGGAACATCTCATCAACCCCTGACACAGGTAGTTTTTTTTATCAGTTCATACTGAAATCGCAGAATGATGTATGATTTTCTGGTTAGAGGAAAACATATGATCAAAGAGTTCTGGTTGAAAATTGATATGGTACTGTTGCCACTGAAGTTGGTTATCAGTTTTAATTTTGGAGAGAATTCCAGGACTTCTTCACGATGTCTTCTGGAAAGCGAAAACGTGACGATTTCCCTCCACAATACCAAAATGGTGGATTAAATAACATACCCCAGCAAGATGGAGCTGGGGATGCTACATCTGAGGTTTTCCAGCTTGAGGTTTGTTTTTATTTTTTATCTCCTTTGTTGTTGATTTATGATGCCTTGAATTGATAAAGTAAATAAGCTTGATGCATGCACAGCCAGATCTATATCTTTTTAAAAAAAATCTATATTGTTCATTGAAGTTCTCTTATCTTGCATATAGGGAATATTTATGACCTATAAAAGATTATTTATCTTTCATTGATTGATTTATTATTTGCTACCAATGTTTCAAAACTCAGCCGAGGCGGATGCCTTGAGGCCGTGCCTCATGCTGCTTCCACCCTCCACTGCCTTGAGGCTGGCGTCTCTAGGCTTTCTTCAAATATAACCATTGCCTCAAGGCCAATCCGCCTTGAGGCGGTGCCATTAGATTTGGGATGTGTTGGTTGAAACGTTGCATTTTGGCATTAGTTTTGAGATTTTCATTTGACTCAAAACTCACCGTTTTGAGCTTTGAGATCGAAGGCATTTTTGTCCAAATTTAAAATAATTTTAATAAACCCTAAAAAGTCCATCCCCGGCGGAACAACCCCCTCCCCCCCTCCCTTTCACAGCCCCTCACTCATTTCTCACAATCTCTCACACTCAACAAAACCTCACAGTCCCCTCAAGCTCAACAAAACCAAGTTCTAAAGGTATTTAACATTTCTCAATTGAGGCGGCTGCTTCGCCTCACTAGGACACAACGCCTCGAACCTTCTAGTGCTTTTTAAAACATTGTTTGCTACAAAGGTCATTTTTATTGTTTTCTTAGTGCGTTTGACCCATGATCCCGTAATGGTTTTCAACAATTTGAATATCATCTCAAAAAAAAAAAAAAAAAAAAAAATTTAGATTTTTAAATTTGTTCCCAAATTCTCTTTTCAGAAGACTACAAGTAAAACGCCTTTTTTAAGATCTTCTTATCCATTATTTTTAGAAACAAATTGTATCCAAGTTGTAAATAGAGTATGCCTTAGTTTTTAGTTGTTTAGTCCATGACTCACAATCTTATGATACTAAAACTGTAACGGTTGTAAAATGTCAAAAAAAAAAAAAAAAATGTAAACGAGTTACCAAGTTTGCTTAGACGCTTTAGTAGTAATAAGTTTAATTATATTTCTAATTTGAGATTAACCTGCTAGCTGCTAGTGTTTTCTTCGTCAGCCACATCTTCTTTCTCAACCTAGGGCAGCATATTTTTCAAGAGTGAAGAGTTTTCATCTTGGGTTTCATGACAAATAGAATTAGAAGAGCAACACACTTTATGTCCAAGATAGCTTGTAAGCTTGAGCCTCTTGGCTCTTCTCCGAGGATTAGTTTTTTGAAGCATAAATCTTTTCATCTTTTATTATGTTTATTATTTTTTTTGGGACATGGCCACTGGGAATTTAAGGCATTTAATAGGAAGCAAGTTTTTTTTTTTTTTTTTTTCCTGAGTATTGTAATTCTATCATCTTGTATCTGCAAAGAGCAAGAGAAGAAGTATTTTAAATTCTTGGATCTTTCTAGTTTCAAGATATGATGGTTTTTGTATGTAGCAGTATACTATTGTCGATTTTTACACAGGACTTTGATGTTTGTGTTTTGTGCTAGGAAAATAGATTGCCTATCTTATTTTGCCATTACAAATACATGTACACCTTTCAATGTATGTCTGTTCTTGCTGCAATCTTATAGTTGCATGATTTCCAGAATGGCTTGAATTTTTGTTCTCCCAGCACAGTTAACATATGGAAGAGGTGTGTTTTGCTTCTTGTTGGATTTTGGAAACCTCATAATCATAATTGTATCATTCTGCACCAGCACAAAACAGCTTTAAAACTGCATCTCTTCACCATTAAGAAATGGATCTCTTCTTTCTTGAAGTCATGGAATATGTTACACATTTAATTTGTGACCTAAAAGTAATCGTATTATCGTAATAAACCTTGGCTTCTATGTTTCTTAAGATGATATACACCGGATGATAAAAGATCAATCAGCAAATAAATTTTTTGCTTTCATTCTTGTTATGGAGCATCTATATCTACCTCTATGTCATTGAAGATTTGCTAGTTGTACTTGGATGTTTGATAAATGGGGCAAATACTAACTATGGCTGATATGGTCGATGAGTTCTCTTGCCTGATGTTGCAATCCCTTATGGAATGTTTTGAATGTAATTGTTCATCATGTTGTTGTCACACACACATATCTTGATTTCATGGGTCTCTAAAAAATGTGATGGTTATTGTTCAGGTAAGTCAAAAGAGTGATTTCCCTGGTATGAAGATCCCTCAACTGGATGGGCCTATTCCCGAACCATATGATGATGTGCTTTCTACTCCCAATGTAAGTATCATGATATCTTAAGTGTTGAGACTTAAAATTTGAAATTGGCAACTGTTTGTTTGTGGTCTCATGTTTAGTTAATTAGTTTAATCATAATATAGAACTTTTAGTATTTTATCCACTGTTGTTTTGGTTGCCACAACAAGATTTGCTATGGAAATAGTAATATCCTTATTAAAATAAATGGTCTAGGCCTATTTTATCTGACTGATAAAATAATGTGATTGTGTGAAATATTCATAGTTATAACGATTGATCATATGGTTTCTGTACACACATCCTTGCATATATGTGTTTGTGTGCTCAATAGCTTGAGTAATTTATTTGTAAATACCTTATGAATGGTTGAATCATCCTTATTTGGGTGATTGCAGATCTTGTTTCAATCCATGTATGCCAAATGTTGTACTTCATGCATTTAAAAAAATTGATTTAACTATGGACTTTGATTATTATGAGATATCTCTATTGACTTACCATTGGTTGCCTTCCTTTGTTGTGTTTTTCTTTGGGGTCTTTTATTCGCATTGAAGATCTACAACTATCAAGGAGTTGTCAGTGAAGACTACAACATAGTGAATACACCTGCTCCCAATGGTAAATCTAAATAGATGTGTTAAAAGTCTATAATGTATTTAAAAGTGGACAAATCTGTGTCATAATTTCTCATTCTCTCTCTTTCTCTCTCTTTGGTTCTCTCTTTTTCTCTAGACCTACAGGCTAGTACTCCTGCAGTTGCTCAAAATGATGTCTTAGAGGATGATGAGGACGAGCCATTGAACGAAAATGATGATGATGATTTTGATGACATGGAACAAGGAGATGAGCTGAACACTCAGCATTTGGTTTTGGCTCAGTTTGACAAGGTAATGTCCACCTTTTTGGTGGATGCATCATTGATGTCGATAATATGTGGAGCCATGGAGGTAAACTATTGTCATTTATGAACTGATGACATTTTATAATTGGGTAGGTGACTCGTACCAAGAGCAAGTGGAAGTGTGCACTGAAGGATGGCATTATGCGTATAAACAATAAAGATGTTCTCTTTAATAAGGTATCCATACCCATATCCATATCCATTACAATTAAATATTTTTCTTGAATTCATTCTGTTCCTATGTGATCCTGAAATTCGAAGTTTTTACTTAAAAGGTTCCTTGTCTTCTGCAGGCAACAGGAGAATTTGACTTCTGATATGCTCGTTTCTCTATTAACTGGCATGTGCTCAACTCTAGTGAGCAAATCTGGGATGTTTCGTAATTTTTTTGCTTTAATTATTATTGAAAGAGAGGCCGAGAGGGAAGGGAGTGGGATGATGATGCTTTTTATTTCTAGTACTTGGTTTAGACTTGTTGAATTTGTTGGCCTTATGTACATAAGAGTAAGAGGGGAGCTTTTTCGGCCTTAAAATTTAAATTTAAAAAAAGAAAAAAAAGAATAGATGGCTACCTATGGAAGTTTGTTAATGACGTTCTTATCATTTCTCTGATGGAATCTGTAATTCCATTTATGCCATGCATACTTGGGACATTTTGGTTAATTTTACAAATAGCATCGCTTGTTTATTTATGTTTGTTCTTGTTTTTGTCATCGATTACGTTTTGCTCTTGTTTAGCTCTTGTTTAAATTGCTTTCGGTACTCAAGTTATATAACGTTACATAACTAGACATAAGTTATGTAACGTTGCATAACCGGACATATACCCATATTCGGGAAACAAATTTTGCCTACGTAATGTTACATAGTTGTTTAATGTGTCTCGTTTCGCTTAAGGGTACTTAGAATATGTATCTTTACATAACTATAAAGATAGATACCCATAGTTGGGATTTTTTTTTTGCCACATCATATACACACCTTGTCAAAAAATTATTTAAATGAAAACAGCAGCAAAAAAGTGCTACAGAAGTTTAACACAAATATCAATTATTCAATTTGTTACACTCTTTAGAAACTTGGAAAAGTAACATATTTCATATGGAAGAGCCTCCGAAGAGGAAATCGATAGCATAGTGATTTCACATAACTACTCTCAACACTAATAATAATAGAGCGATTTAGTATACTAATCTCATGATACTAATAAATGCTTCCTAAGAAAATGCAATAAACAAGAAGAAGAAGAAAGAAAATTTAGATCCCAAATTTGTGAACAAACATCTATGTAGCAAAACTGGTAAAACCTACGACTTCAGGCTTTGAAAAAAAAAAAAAAAACACTATTTCAAGAATTAATTGAATTAAAAAATAAAAAAAATAATAATCCCATTATTATGCATCATTAACAAGAACACATTTTGATTGAAAAAAAGTAAAAAAAGTTGAAGAGTCTGTGTATCCCGCCGTTGCTCCACCCTTATCGCCGCTGCAGCTCATCTCATCATTCCCACATTTTGGGAACTTGAACTCCTCTGCCTCCTCTGCAGGCAATGACTGCTTCGGTGACACCACCAGCGGTGACAGCAGAGGAATCACAGGCAGAGAAGAAGAAGAAGAAGAAGAGCCACCAGCGGCATTAGCATTCACATATGAAGACGCAACAAAAGGGTTCCCGCCACCACCACCGGAGACATGATTCAGCTGAAGATACGACGGCGCTTGCTTCTGCAACCTCGTGGGAGGCTTCTCAAGTTTCGTCCTTGTCTTCGCCAAATTAACTTGTCTTAGATACAAAATGTTCTCGCAATCCTCCATTTACCCACACACAAAACAAAAGCAAGAACAAAAAACCCACCAACGAATATCCAATCCCCTTCAAAGAAAACAACAAGAAGTGATGGAAATTGCAGAGATTTTAACAATGGAGGAGGAGGAGTAGCCTGAAGAAGAGGATAAAAAAACTAAATAGGGATGGTCAATACACACAATACTAATAAAAAAAGAAGAAGACATCATTAATATAATAATAAAAAAGGAAAACACTAACCACATTTTTGAATGACAGTTATTTTCTTTTCACTAACGGTCATTTTCTCTAAATTACATGTTTTTATTTTATTTTATTTATTTTTATTTATTATTTTGGATGGTGTGTAGTTTTTCTAGGTGGGTTTATCTCTTCATAGTCAAAGAACCAATTTTTGTTTTTGAGAGGTGGCATGTTCTTACACAAGTCACACAACCTGTGAATTTGCTAAAATGGAACATTTTCAGGTTGCATTTCTGTTTGTTTCAGCTAACACATTTTGATTTTTAGTTTGGTCGATGATGATGATGATGATGAGGAGGAAGAAATGACTATTGACTTTTGACTAGTGAATGTTTGTTTATCATTTTAAGGTGGGTTTTGGATTCGAAGTGCTTTTGTAAAGCTTTTCGGGATAAAAGTGATTTTATAAAAGCACTTAAAATGTTCTTTTGTAAAAGTTACTGGAAACATTCGTGAAAATTCCAATAACATCGAATCAAACATCAAACATCAAACATCAGTCAAGCATCTAAAAATAACCAGAAAACATTGACATATATATTTTTTTTCACACTGTTTTTGATAATGTCTACTGGTCCACAATCGAAAAAAATCGAAAAAATAAAATAAAAAAATTTAGATAACAAAAAACCAAAACAAAGAACATGAAGACAAGAAAAAAACACACACACACACTGACACACAAGAAGATGATAATAATAAAAGCGGGAATTCTTTTACTACCAACCGTCTGATTTCTCACCTCCGTTTTGATCATCACTCTCTGTGTCTCTCTCCATGGCCTGCAGTGCCTCATTTCGACCTCTGTCCACCTTCAGTCACTTTCACTCACATTCACGCAACCCCAAGAAACCCAAGTTTCTCTTCCTCAACCCAGACACAAATCCGAACCCACCTTCGAAATCTGTCACTCATTTGAAATCCAAGAAGAATCCCATTTCTTCAAAGCCATTGTCGGTCTCTGGGGGCAAATCTGGATTCAGTGTGAGAACCAAAGACGGGTTTCTCTTATTTTGTGTTTTAAATTGAATGGTGTTTGTTTTGATTGTTTTTTGTCATTTCATTTGTGGGCAGGTTGGAGCTCAGAGAGGAGCTCAGAGAGAATTTTCTACAGGTGGAGATGATGAGCCGCTTTTGTCTGATACTACAGATCAGGAGATTTTTTCTTGGTCTTCTGTGATTTTGCCGTAAGTACATATCCAAGTGTGTTTTTTTTTTTTGGGTTGAGATTGGTGGGTTGTCAAGTGTTTGATAAAATATGACTGGATTCTACTGAAAGTTTAACTTTTTAATGAAATTACTTAGATTTTGCAATTCTTTACTTAATTTGCTTCTGGTAGCAAGATAAATAGTTTCAAAATTCTAACCAACAATGTCCAATTGATGGTAATTATGTGCTTCTTAGTACCCATTTGAGTGTCTCTCCGATCTGTTGTAATGCTTGTCGAATTAATTCAACTCATGGTGCAAAACATATAGGTTTTTGTTCCCAGCTTTGGGAGGATTGTTATTTGGGTATGACATTGGTGCCACTTCTGGTGCTACTCTCTCATTGAAGGTGCTACCATATTGTATTACGGTTAATTTACTGTTTCATTTGAAGCTATTTTGGGTTAATTTACCCCAGAAGAATATGCACGAATCTGATTAAATATAATTGCACAGTCAGCTGAGCTAAGTGGGACGACTTGGTTCAACCTTTCGGCTGTTCAGCTTGGTCTTGTGGTAGGTTCATGTGTCAAACTTGAATGAACTTATGTTTCAGTTGTTGAAATCTGCAGTCAGTTTCTACCAATTATGTATGAATCCACATTTATGTCACGTTGCCTTGAATGTAGGTTAGTGGTTCCCTTTATGGAGCTCTTCTTGGATCCATTGTTGTCTATCCAATTGCAGATTTCCTTGGTAAATCTGTTGCCTATTTACTTTATAGAAATTTGGAGCTTACCTGTGGATCGTTCTCATCATTAGCTTAAATTGACTAATGAAGGAAGAAGGCGGGAACTTATCACAGCTGCTGTGCTATATTTCCTTGGTGGTCTTACTACTGCCTATGCTCCAGGCCTTGGTGTTCTCTTAGTAGGACGGTTACTATATGGTCTTGGAATTGGTTTGGTGAGTTTCTTGAATATTATCATCACCCGTTTTTGGTATAGTTACCTTAACATTTTTTTATTTTTCATGTGCTTTATCATGTTTTAAGCATCTATCGGATGATTTATTTGACAGGCCATGCATGGGGCTCCTCTGTACATTGCAGAAACTTGTCCATCTCAGATTCGTGGAACTCTAATATCTCTAAAGGAGGTCTTCATAGTTTTGGGAATTTTGGTAATTTCAAAAGATTTTACACTTTGTATTTACATTTTGTGTAGCAATGAGTTGTGCTAAAATGATCAAATTTTGCAGTTGGGTTATTTTGCGGGAAGCTTCCAAATTAATCAAATAGGGGGATGGCGTTACATGTATGGGATAAGCGCCCCTTTTGCTTTGCTTATGGGACTAGGAATGTTGAGTCTTCCTCCATCTCCACGTTGGTTACTTCTCAGGGCAGTTCAAGGTAAAGGATCCTTGCAAGAGTACAAAGAAAAGGCCATGCTTTGCCTAAGCAAACTCAGGGGCCGACCTCCTGGTGACAAGCTGTCCGAGAGGCAAATAGAAGATACCCTTCTATCATTGAAGTCTGCCTATGCCGATCAGAAATCTGAAGGAAGCATATTGGAGGTTTTTCAGGGACCAAGTTTGAAAGCCTTCATAATTGGTGGAGGTTTGGTCCTTTTCCAACAGGTGCTTCTTCCTGTTTACTATTGGGAGCTACTCTCTTTGTGTTTATCTTTAGTCTATTGCGTTTTCTTCTAAAAAACATATAATCAAAGAGAGGAGGATTTGTGTAGCTGACTTACCATCTGATTGTGACAGATAACTGGACAACCAAGTGTTCTATATTACGCAGGTTCAATTCTTCAGGTACTTGATTGATAAGTACTTCCAAAAGTTTTATTTAGTGAAGTGGAAAGTATCTTTGTATGTCAGTTTCCAATAACCATGTAATAAATTTTACAATGCTAATGCTCAAGAGTGCTGGATTCTCTGCGGCTGCTGATGCTACCCGAGTTTCTGTTGTAATCGGTATATTCAAGGTACCCTCAAAATCTTATCATAGATCTTTTGAAGTTGAAAATTGATAGTCAATGTCACGTGATTCTCTTTTGAGGTCATTTAACATCCGTTCTGGACTGATCCTCATCCAGTTACTGATGACAACGGTAGCTGTCCTAAAAGTTGATGATGTTGGAAGAAGACCCTTACTGATTGGAGGTGTCAGTGGACTTGTATGCATACCATCCTCTCTCTAATGTTTTTTTTTTTTTTGTTGGTACTAGATACCCTTATATAAAATAACTGATGGTTATTCTGCTTTGTTTCATTGACCACGCAACAGGCAATTTCCTTACTGCTGCTTTCAGCATATTACAAAATACTAGGAGGTTATCCCCTTGTCGCTGTTGCAGCTCTGCTTCTCTATGTTGGTTGCTACCAGGTCAGTATTTTGTCATTTGGATTTTAGCATTAATTACTCAACTTCCTCCATGGTTAAGTTGGATGGAACACCCCTGGAGTAAACTAATAAATTGCTATATTCGAAGAAGAATGAAAAAAAAAAGGCAAATACAATGAGTAGAGATGCAATTTCTCATCCATAAAATTGAGCTGAAGGTTATATTCTGACATGGGTTTTTTTTATTTATGGAATTTCAGATATCCTTTGGGCCTATCAGTTGGCTAATGGTTTCAGAGATTTTTCCGCTTAGTACAAGAGGAAGAGGCATTAGTCTAGCAGTTCTTACTAACTTTGGTTCAAACGCTATTGTGACCTTTGCATTCTCACCATTGAAGGTAGTTGTTCAAATTCTATCAATCCATTCCTGTCAAAGACGGTTTCTTCACCGTTCACATCTCTAATTCATATTTGTTAATTGTGCAGGAGTTGCTGGGAGCAGATAACCTTTTCCTCCTTTTTGGTGCAATTGCTTTGTTAGCACTTGTGTTCGTAGTACTTATTGTCCCAGAAACCAAAGGGTTGAGCTTGGAAGAAATTGAGTCCAAAATCTTGAAGTGAAAGCTCAAAGTGCTTGTATATATAACAAAGATTACATGTTAACTTTAGTGTTTATTAAAAGGCTATCTGTGTATAACCTCACTTTAGGATCTGTTATATCTCTACTTCAATACTCATTTCCTATCAAATCTAATGAGGATCTGTTGTATCTGAGTGATATCAATGATCAGCTGATTGTCTTTAAATAGATAAGGAATTAAATCAATACCCTTTGTTATATTAATACTTGATTTCTTGTCGTTTGAATGGCATTCGTAGGATATGGAACCATGGATTTTCAGTAAATGATTTAAACTGTTGTTTTCCATTTTAGTACAGGGCTATTCAAAAGTTTCTCTGGTTGTGGATGCTCGGTCCCAAGCTCAGCCTTCGAAGGCATTAGTTTGAAGAAAGTGAGCTGAAAATTCACCTCCCAAAGGTACTGAAAATTTAAGTTTTCTTTTAATACCATGTCAAGTTTAAGTATATCAGTTCTGGATTTCAGCAAATCAAGTCAGAATCAATGTATATGAGTCTATAAAACAACATTATCTTGCAGAATATCATGTAAAGTTTAAGTGTAGTTCCACTTTTAGAAATGCACATCTAGTTAGAAAAAACAATATAGATCATATTCACTGTTACATTTTCCTTCTTCTTCACTTTCAAACCGGCCATGATTTTATACATTGCATCAAATTTGTTGGTTTAGCGACCTATTTTAAGGATTGAATCAGTGGTAGACATGGTGTAAACAGAATCACAACTTTCATGAGTTGCTGTAAATAAACCAATCACACTATCTGGTGATATATCTGGTAACTTGGCATCACCATCCAGATACTGCATCACCTGCTTCATGCTAGGCCTAGTTGTTGGGTTAGGATGTGAACAAAACAAGCCTAGTTTCAGCATCAGCTCCATTTGCTCCTCCACGTAAATACCTTCCAATCTTGGATCACTTGCATCAAGAATATCTCCTCTTTTCCAGCAATCAATAACCCATCCTTCTTGCTCCATAGGCTTCCTTCCACAAGCTAGCTCAAGGATAAAAACTCCAAAAGCATATACATCTGTGCTAGTAGTTAATTTTCCAGTTTTGAGAAGCTCCGGAGCCATATAACCGATAGTTCCTACTACTTTAGTGGTTTTTGGATTGCTACCGTGATCATAAAACCTTGCAAATCCAAAATCTCCCAACTTTCCATTTAGATCAGCATCTAATAGAACATTACCGGGTTTTATATCTCTATGTAGAACCACTTGTTCCCACTCTTCATGGAGGTAAAAAAGACCGGAAGCTACTCCTCTTAGAATATGGAATCGCTGAAACCAATTAAGGTTTGGTCTCGTATCACCATATAAGATTTTGTCAAGGCTTCCATTAGTCATATAATCATAAACCAACAGAAGTTCTCCCTTCCGCCTACAATAGCCACGGAGTTGCACCAAGTTCCTGTGCCTTAGCCTTCCCATGCTTACAATCTCAGTCACAAACTCCTTCATCCCTTGTTTGGAATCATGGGACACTCTCTTGACCGCAATTTGTTCATTAGAAGATGGTAGTATACCTCTATAAACCTTCCCGAATCCTCCTTTTCCAATGAGTTCCTTGTCTTTGAAACCTTCGGTTGCTTTGTAGAGATTCTCATAGGAGAACCGTTGAGAGCCATATTCTCTTTCCCAATCTTCCCATACTTCTTCATATTTCTTCTTTCTCACAATGTAAACAGCTCCAACTATTGTTATCATCACCACCACCACTGCTACAACCAAAACGATAATAATTCGTTTTGGTTTCTGACTTGTTTTCCGGGTTTCTGGAGAAGGAGGGGGAAGTGAAGGAAGCTTCGAGATGTTAAGGTTTTGTGCATTTCCACTTTTGTTGAAGCTCCAACCAAGAATATATTGGTCAGTTGAATGTATACCAGTTGCTGCAGAGAAACCAACATACATAGAGTCTGAGAGAATCGAAGAAAGATTTATGGTTTCCGATAAGAGAGGCCTGCTTGGTTTTGGAATTGTGATTGGAGCTACTGTTACGTTGAGTAACTTTTCTGCTTCGCTGTAGTCTATCCACATCTGTATCGGATTTCTACTTATGAGCTCCAAGCTAATGTTCTGCCCAGATTCATCGGAAAAATAAGTTGCTGGAGTGGATTTAATAGAGATCAGGCTGTTCACATCGATTCCCACATGGTCTCCATCTATATCTTTAAATTCAGGAGTTTTTACGGTATCGAGCTCAACCGCGAAGATGTGGTTTGTAGACAAGCCATTGTTTGAATAATTGAAGAGTCCCAAATATGGACCGTCAACAGCATGACTGAAGTCTATAGATGGTGAGATTACAAAAGCCATGCCATGGCCACTAGAATTGAGCGATTCTGTCACCATGGCAAATACAAAAGTTGTGGAAAACGAAAGAGACTGAGAGGAAGACGTGTTGAATTCGATTGGGATTTTGTAGAAAGCGTGGCCTTTACTTAGCTCAAAAGTGTCGGTTAGCTGCAATAGACCATTGCTGTGGATAAATGCTCCATCCAGATGCAGCTCGGCTTCAACAAAACCGTTGTACATGAACTGATTTTCGTCTTGAGCTAAGGCCAATGAAATCAAGTATACACTGAAAACTGTAAAAAAATACATTGATGATCTAAGAGTTGCAGTCATTGAGGAAAGAATAAAGTAGTTCTCAAGCTCCTGGTGCAGGAAGAGTGCAAAGTTAATCAAATGACCCTGAAAGAAAGGGTCAACAAGTGACTTGGGAAACAAGTTATACCTGTTTACAACTCCTGACCAGGTGAAAATGATTATTAGAGCCTTAAGGACAGGGTTGAGAGAGGGAATCCTGAGGTCAGATTATCTGCTAACAACTTCCTGTAGGTCAATAATCGCTAACCTGTAAGTGTTACTCTCTTGCATATTCGAAGAAGATACATAGAGTTTTTATTTATTTATTTAATTTCTTCGCTGTTCAAAACACGTGGAAGATAATATAGGTCCATTTTAGGTTAGTAAAGTAGGAGGAAATAGAGGATGGTCAACACAGACAGTTGTCTAGCAAATTAATTAATTAATAACCAATATAAAAAAGTCATTAAGAACAGATTACGTATAACCACCATCCACCAACTATTCACTGAAAATGAACTTCAATTAAACCAGTCTTCTGATGGAAACAGACATGAACTAGAAGTCATTCAACTCTTGAATGTCAAGTTGTTTCTGCAATTTAACACAACTCTCTCTCAGGATGAACAAATTTAAAGATATATCTAGTGAGATTTAAGCACTTAAGCTGTTTACGAATTGTCGATAAGGATTTCAGGAGTAGTTTAGACAAATAATTCCAAAGTAGCAATGCACAAAAGGAAACACTTTTTTTTTTTTTCATAAAACCAGATTATCTCATAGAGTTAAGTGCCAAAAGCAGTAGAGTTATGCATATATTCACTAAAAAAACTGTTGATTCAATGACCTTCCACGACGATTTAATCATTGGCAGACAGAGTGTTAGCAGAACTACTGCTATACAACGAAGAAAATGGCATCATTAAGTTAGATGCTTCATTGGTTGCTGAGAATGCAGCAATTACAGTGCTATCAGGTGATGTATCTTGAAACTTGGCATCGCCGTCTAGATACTGCATCACCTGCCTCATGCTAGGCCTGGCTGCTGGGTTAGGATGTGAACAAAACAGGCCTAGTTTCAGAACCAACTCCATTTGCTCTTCTGCGAAAAGACCTCCCAGTCTCAGATCAATAGCATCAAGAATATATCCTTTTTTCCAGCATTCAATGACCCAATCAACCAAATCCACCTTTCCAGGTTCTATAGGTCTCCTTCCACAAGCCACCTCAAGCATAAAGGCTCCAAAAGCAAATACATCAGTGCTTGTGGTTGCCTTTCCTGTTCTAAGGAGCTCTGGAGCCAGATAACCTACAGTTCCTACCAGTTTGCTGGTTTGTAGATTGCTACCATGATCATATAGTTGAGCAAGGCCAAAATCTCCCAACTTTCCATTTAGTTCAGCATCTAAAAGAACATTAGCGGGTTTTACATCTCTATGTAGAATCACTTGTTCCAATTCTTCATGGAGGTAATGTAGACCAGAAGCTACTCCTCTGAGAATTTGGATTCGCTGAAACCAATTAAGATTTGATCCGATATTGCTATATAGAACTTTGTCAAGGCTCCCATTAGGCATGTAATCATATACCAACAGAAGTTCTCCCTTTCGCCTGCAATAGCCCTGAAGTTGCACCAAGTTCCTGTGCCTTAGCATTCCCATGCTTACAATCTCAGCCACAAACTGCTTCGTCCCTTCACCCGAATAATGGGAGACCCTCTTGATTGCGATTTGTTCATTAGAGGCAGGAAGCACACCTCTATAAACCTTCCCGAAACCTCCTTCTCCGATAAGCTCTTTTTCTTTGAAACCTTTTGTTGCTTTGTAGAGATTCTTATAGGAGATTCTATGAGGACCGTATTCTCTTTCCCAATCTTCATATACTTCATTGTATTTCTTCTTCCTAACAATGTAAACAGCTACACCAATTGTTACCAGCACAACCACTACTGCTACAACCAGAACAATAGCAATTAGTCTCGATTCGTGTCCTGCTGTCTGATTTGCTGGAGAAAGAGGTGGAAGAGAAGGAAGCATCAAGAAATCAAGGTTTTTTGCATGTCCATTTTCGTTGAAACTCCATCCGAGAATATAGTGCCTACTTGCTCGTCTACCAGTTGATGCAGAGAAACCAATATACATAGAATCCGATAGAACGTGAGAAAGATCAAGGGGTGTTGACAAGAGAGGTCTGCTAGGTTTTCGGATTGTGATTGGAGCTAGTGTTACATTGAGTAACTTCTCTTTTCCACTGTAGTCTATCCAAACCTGTATCGGTTTTCCACTTGCAAGCTCCAAGCTTTCGTTCTTCCCTTCCGTGTCAGAAAAATAAGCTGCAGAAGCTGATTCAATAGATATCAGGCTGTTCACATCAATCCCCACATGGTTTCCATTGATATCCTTGTAATCAGAGTTTCGTACAGTATCTAGTTCAACTGCGAACACATGGTTTCTCGACAGGCCATTGTTAGAAATATTGAAGAGTCCCAAATATGAACCTGGACCAGCTTCACTGAAGTCCACAGACTGTGAGATGACAAAAGCCATGCCATGGCCACTAACATTAACCGATTCAGAAACCATGGCGAATACAAAACTTGTAGAAAAAGTAAGAGACTGGCCGGAGGAAGAAGATTTGTTGAATTCGAATGGGAATGCATAGAAAGCATGGCCTTGTTGTAGCTCCACACTGTTGGTGAGCTGCAACAGACCATTGCTGTGAACATTTGCATCTCCATCTAGACGCAGACCGGCTCTATCGAAACCATGGTAGATGAACTGCTTATCATGATCATCTTCAGCAAAGGCCAAGACAACCAATGACACAGCAAAAACTGTACAAAAACGAAGCAATTCAAGAGTTGCATCCATTGAAGACATCAGAAACTAGACTGCTAGAATTGATCAAGTTGATGCCAAGGAAATTAAGGGTCAACTTGTGAATAACTTCCAACACTAAATTATTTGTTTTTCAAAAACAGAAAATCATAAATATTTATATATGATGTATCTATATCATGGAGACGGAGTAGTCAATGATAAAAAGTCAGTCTTCCCTAGAAATAAATTAATGGGAAAATCAAGTTTTTCTTCAAGTGATTAAATAAACCATCAACACTAAATTATTCCTGCATAGTATTTCTTGGATGTTAAGTTACAATGGGATGACCAAAAGCTTTCACACTATCTTCAATATATAAATATGAGTTAGGTTTCCCAAATTTTTTTCCAAAAAACTTTCCAAATTATGTTGCATGGTGAGTTGTCAACATCACATCCCTCACCATATAAATTCATGATTTACAAAATGTTAACAACTCACTGTACCACATAATTTGAAAAGTTTTTTGGGAATAAATTTGGGAAGCCTATCATTACTCAATATATATATAATCGAGATTCGATTCCACAACGTTATGAAATGTAAGAAAGTAAGGACTCGTTTGGTGCACGAGATATGATAAGATTATTTTCATGGGATTAAATTGGATTGGATTAGATGAGATAAGATTCAACTAAAATTAGTGTGGTGATGTGTTTGGTGATGTATGAGATACGAATAAAATAGTCCTATCTCTTGTTTGGTGTGATATGAGATTGAATAAATTTTATCATATATTTAATACAGTGTGAACATTGATTAAAATAAAATAAAATAAAATAATTTTTTTAAATAATTTAAATATTTAAAACCAATTTTAAACAAAATAATTTTTATTTTTATTTGTTAAAATTGAAAATTATTATTTTTAAAATGTTTTAAAAAATATTTTATTAATTATTAAAAAATATTTATATTTTAATCACATAAAAAATAAAATAAATTAAAGAAAGAAAAAAAAACAATAAAAGTATAAAGTGGTGGGACTAATTTTAGTTAGAGTAAGAGTTATGTGTTAATGAAGTTCATTTTTGTTTTATTTATCTATTTTATTTGTGTGAGCTTGTGATTAGGGATGGCAATGGGGTGGGTTCGGGGCGGGGTGGCATTCCCCACACCCCACCCCATTTATTTTTTGGAAACCCATCCCTTCATAAAACCCCACCATAGATGGAGCGGGGCAGGGTATGACGGGGAGTGCTTTCCCCATCCCCACCCATTTACCCCATTTATAATTTTTTTATTATTTAAATATTAAATATATAACCATTGAATATGATATAATATATAAAGTAGTAAATAATTCCAAGAAATTATTAAAAAATATCTCATAAACATAATTCTCATAAGTAAATTCAATCATTTTCAAACATAAACATAAAGTATGAAGTCAAAATGTTCGAAAATCGTAACGCTAATCATCTAATAGTTGCATTTATTTATCTAGTTCTCTCTTCTTTAGTTTGTTTCCACCCCATGTTGTTCTTGTATGTTTACACAATTTTCTCTTAATAGCACTAGTATTGGGTCTTCACTTTCTAGTGCATCTGTAGACATATTTGTGCCTACCTGAAGTAGTGATAAATGAATTAAATTTAATTCAAGAGTTGAGAATTATTAAAGTAATAAACTTGAAAAAAAAAACGTTATTATTAAACTTTTAATTTTAAAAGTGATTTGAGAAAGAAACTTACTGTATGTCCTCTTGTGTTTGAGGTTGAAGCATGAACGGTGAACTTCAAGTTGTTTGAGGATTAGAGACTTAGAGTTGAAGTTAGCGGCTAGGGTTTTTCTAATAGTATTTTGTTTTGTCACTTTATGTTAAGTAACGGTGAAGAGATGTAAAGTTAGGGTTAATGTATTTATATATATATATATCTTTTTTTTAGATATATTTATTTTCTTTGAAACTACGTAGTTTAACTAAGTATTATTTTAAGCGGGGCAGGGCGGGGTGGGGAGTATAAAACCCATCCCCACCCCATACCCATTGCGGGCTAGACTATCTATCCCCATCCCTGTCTCATCCCCACCAAATTGAAACCCATCCCCACCTCAAAAGTGCGAGTCCCCGCGGGGCCTCGTCCTCGTGGGGAATTTTGCCATCCCTACCTGTGATATTGCAATTTAACCCAAAAAAAAAAAAAAAATGGGAATTTTTTTCGATTTGGGTCAGCTGGGGTCACTTTTCTTATTGGGCCTCTTGACCCAAGATCGGTTATTTCAGTTTCCAACCTAATTCGGGTTTACTTTAAAAAAACCCGAAACTAGCGGGTGTTTGTTTTAAAACCCGGACTACCTTTATTTATTATTTAAATAAAAATATATATAAAAAAGTAAAGCTATAAGGTTAAAATTGTAAATAAACGTCCACAAACCAGCCGGCAACGGAAAGATTTTTGAATTTTTAAGCGGACTTAACTTTGACGCGAAGAACAACACCCACCGACTCAAATCGCCTATAAATACGAGCAACAAGAAATCTCCCACCATAAAATCCTTTTATTTACCGTTGTGGTCGAAGACGGAGACTATTATCAAACTTCGTCGTCTCGTCTCTGCGGAAGAAGAAAATGGAAGAGCTGGAATGCAATTTTTTTTTAAAGTATGCTTCTTGCAATCTTGTTATTTCTTGAAAAACCCTAATTTGCTTGTCATTGCTTGAATTTGTAATTGAGATGATAATATCAGATTTCCAATTGAATTGGTCTGGGTTCCTGTAATTTTGGTACAAAGTAGTTTCCGGATTCTTTTAGTGTAGTTATTGAAGTTGTGGATATATTTTATGATGTCCATTGTGATTTTAATGTGTTTTTTGCGACATGATTTCTATGTGAGTGAAATTTTGCTTTACATGTATTTTTTTTGTGTGCAAGTAGTTTCCGGATTGGTCTGGTGTAGTTGTTGGATTCATGAATTATTGTTATTTTATGAATTTTTATAATTATGAGAAAAGGTCCTCTGAGAGATTATTATGTGTTATTTATATCTAAGGGACATAGTATTCCCCTATAACGAAGTTTGAAATTTTATCTTTGATTTCTCTCAAAAATAAATAAATAAATAAATAAATAAATTAGATAAAAGAGACTAAGACTAAGTTAATTAAAGCTTAAAAGTAAACACACATTTCATAGATAAGCAAAACCTGGTAAAGGCGGTTGGCATATCCGATCGTGTTAGAATGA